>WAAF01019472.1:0-22190 GCA_013400475.1 Tricholaema leucomelas
TAATACTTTGGTGCTTGCTGGTTTGTGTTTTTTTTTTGGTTTTTAGTTGGTTTTTTTTTGCTGTTGTTTTAGTTTGGTTTTTTTTTCTCTCAACACGAGCCGCTGGCCTGGATCCCTGAGCAGAGGATCTGCTGCCTCTGAAAATGGCGCTCTGCTGCTGCCTCTCTCTTTCAGATCTCGCGCCGCAGTATGGCTCCACCCCCCTGCTGCGTCAGTCCCTTCGTGCAGGCGAGTGAGGGAGCTGACCCTGCTGCCTCTCCTCCCTTCTCTCTGGGTGCCTCCGCATGGGGAAGCCTCCTGTTCTCCTGAAAGCAGTAGCTCTAAGCACCGGAGCAGATCTCGGTGCTGGGTCTGATCCTGATGCCACTGCCTCTGCAAATGTAGTGTATATGTACACTAATGCACATGAGAATGTGCAGTTTATTGCTCTACTACTTTCTAGAATCACAACATCATTCTTTATCTAGACATCAGTTTTACCACATAGCAGAAGAACCTTTAATATTTTAAATCAGATCATTTTACAATAGGTTTATGATGAGTTACAGTTGATACATTGTTTTATTGAGCTATAAAAGTGTTTTCTGTGTAGGTCTTTGCATGGAATCTTTGAGGTTGGAAAGTACCCTTCAGATCACTCAGCCCAACCATTTAAAATGAAAAATCTGTTAATAAAAAGAACATAAACCATGTATTAAAATGCAACTCAGGATTCATTTATTCATGGATAGGTAAGAAATTTCTGACAAGTCTCAAAATTATGAAATATGAACATCAGTAAGTGACTGAATAAGTCTTTGTGGTGTTTGGTTTTGTTGGGATTTTTTGTTTGTTCTTTTTGTTGTTTTTTTTTGTGGTGGTGATTGGATGTTTTTTGTTTTGACTTTTTGTTTTAGTTTTGTTGGGCTTATTTGGTTTTGGTTTGGTTTGGGTTTTTTTTGTTTGGTTTGGGGTTTATTTAGCTTTGTTTCGGCTGGTGTGGTTTTTTGTTTGTTTGTTTGTTTTTTGTTTGTTTGTTGTTTTTTGGTGGTGGTTTTTTTTTCTGCTGGCCTTACTCTGTTGTCCAGCTAGTCATTATTTCAACAGAAACATCCACATGGATAATATTTTTCCATGACAGAGCTATAATTCTCTTCTAGTGGAATAAATTATGGGAAATTCAAGAGGCAAGGGAAAAAGGAATATTTTACTTAATTTTGGAAGGGAAACATTTAGGAACAAATTATTAAGAATCTCATAGCTAGCAGACATCTGGAATGGTGTTCAGTTACATCAGTTCAAAGCTAAGCAGTTCCAAGTAATTTGTATCAGTCATTGATAAAGTCAGTTTATGGCACTAATATTTCAGCTTTATTGTTATTAACATAGACATAATGAAACATTATCAATTGGCTGCTAACTTAAGAGACAATAGCAGCAGGGATACATATGGCAGGAGACTGACATTATGTGCCTGATTTTACTGTGCAACTTGTTGAGTACTGTGCTAGTTTGAAGCCTAGCTAGAATGTTTTGTTGAGAAGAACTAGATTACGGGCTGTGAAAAGAAAACAATAGTGATGTCTACTTCGCTCATAGGCTTGCTGAGATGTATAAGAATAAAAACAAAACATAGATAAGGGAGTCTTCTCTCACTTGGGCTGATGGCTGAGCTGCATCTCTAATCTCACCCTCCATTTCTTTTCTAAGAAACTTTGCTTCCTAACCCCTCTGGCCAAACCTCCATTCTTCCTTGGGACTGGGGTAAGGTTGAGAGAGGGTAGGGTGAAGGTGAAAGGATGGTTGAGAGCCCTCCTGGGCACTCAGGTTTCTGGGAGGGGAGTTGTGTTTCTGCATTACCTTTTTACCTTGTGTATTTCTGTATATAACTGTATATACTGTAAATACCTGCTTGTATATTGTGCTAGTTGTAAATACAAGCTTAATTCATATTTCCAGAGGTAGCTGAGTCTAGTCTGGGCGATTTCTAAAGTGTGGGGGAGCGGGTAACACCCAAACCATCACAAATATATCTGGTTTTCCACGTTCTAAATGTTTTTGGGTTTTTTTTAGTCACTGAATCATAGAATGTCAGAGGCTGGTAGTGATCTCAAGAGATCATCTAGTTCAGCCCTCTCTGCCAGAGCAGATCACACAGGAATGCATCCAGATGGTTCTTGGATATCTCCAGAGAGGGAGACTCCACAACATCCCTGGGCAGCCCGCTCCAGTGTTCTGTCATCATCACATGGAAAAAATTCTTCCTCAGGTTCACATGGAATTTCCTATGCCTCAAATATCATAGATATATGCATGACTAAAAGAGTACATGTAAGAAAAGGATGTAATTAAATACTAACCACTACCATTCAGTTTTAGCCTGTTCTGTACTACGGCTTTTGTCTCACATGCAGGTCTGCAAGCCTGCATATTTTATCACAAATTATTTTACAGTCGTTGATCAAGTTAGATCTCCTCTTCCTCTTAGAAATAAAGATTTAAAATGGTGTACTCTAGAAATATGTAGGTCATGAATGCTTCAACAAATCAGTAAGACATTCATATAATTAGTCATTGGTAGGATCTCGGTAAGCAAATGGATTTCTCTTAAAGGATTTAGAGCATGTTTTGCCAGGCTGTTATTTACATAATAGGAAACAGGTGGCTCATGTAATCTTGTGTGTCCTAAACATTAGATTTTTATAAAGGGCTATTCACATATATTGCTTTCACAATTAAATTCTAATTAAAATGAAATTTGAATGGAAAGTATTATCCAGAATTTATGTCTGACAAATGCTAGTTCTATTGTAGCAGTGCTAAGATCCAGAGGAACAGTGTCTTGTTTTCTTTCTCTAAAGTTTTAGAGTCTTCATCCTTGAAAATTTTCTTTGAGTAATTAATTAGTTTTGTCAGTCAACTGCCTCAAATTGACTTACCATCTTTTTTTTAATTTCAATTTTAAATCTCAGACCCTTTCAACTGAATTTGTGGGGAAATGAAAAACTAAGAGCTTCAAGTTAGCTGTGGGCATAGAAATACAATAGAATTAAAGCACAGAAAAGAATTCCAGGGTTTCTTCTAATGTACATATCTGAACAGTATTAAAGGATCAAAGCTGTGTCTATCATTTCATTCCATATCTTTTTTACCCATTTAAAATTAAATACTTCATCATTCTCTGAATATACCAAATAACAACGTTGAAGTTTCTCATTGATTGTATTAATAAAATATTTCTGAAAAAAAAAAAACAAAAACCAAAACAACAAAACAAACAAACTTACTGAGATATTTGATAAAACATAGTAAATCTCTTAGGAAAGCTAGGGTGAGCTGATAAAAAAGTATATAGAAAACATTAAAAATAACATATTAGTATTAATTAAAAAAAAATCCATTATATCTCTTACCAAGAATAGCAATTTAACTGATTTTTAATCCAACATATCTTTCAGAAGGTTATTTTCTGAAAGAGGTCTGCTAAGTAGAATGAGACACTTGAGCTAATGTAATCTCTGAGTGTCCTGGAGGTCCCGTGTACCCCAGAAATTTCCTCTCCCTCTGTGGTTTAAATGGGAGAGGAAAAAGGCATGAAAAGACCTGTTTCCCCTCCCCTGCCCTGCAGGTGTGAAAGGGGGGAGCATGGGGGATCCTTCTGGCATGAGGGGTGCTCCGTGCCGGGCCTGTGCTGCACTCGGCTGAGGATTGGCTGTGTGCTTTTTGTGTCTAGGAAGTGGTAACTCGGCCCTTTGCCTAGGAAAAGGTACAAATATCGAGGGGTTCCCGCCTTGGGGTGTTCCCACCTTGGGGTGCTCCTGCCGTGGAGTTCGTCCCTGCTTTGGATTGTGTTCACACCTTGGTGTGCCTGCCTGGAGTTCTTCTCCCCCCCTCCTGGATAGCTTCTATGCAGGGAGCCTTTGACGCTCTGAAGGACTTCACCTTAAGCACCTTATTGTGCAGCTTATCGCTCTTAATGACCCTGAAGGTTGCTGAAAAGACCACGGGACAGACCTTTGAATCATCCTTCTTTTCAAGCCAGCTGTCGTGAGTAGCTTACGGCTCAGCCTTATTTGATAGTGGGGAACACTATATTTAATAGCTCAAGCCTTTTCCAACTCCTGACTTCAAATTAGTCAAGTTTACCTGTGGCATCCTATTGTGTAGATATTCTCAAACAACTAAGAACGAACCTGCTAATTAAATATAAACTATCTTCTGTATATAGTTTTGGGGGCGGGTTTTTGGGAAAATAAAATAACTCTGTTTTTATAAATTCCTGACTCGGCCAATTAATTCCTGCCTCCATAACACTGAGATGCCTCCAGATGTACAAACCTTACAATGTATTTGACAAGTGAAACCCTCAGCTATCTCTGTATTCTAATCCATTGCTTTTTTCACAAAAAAATTCTCCCTAGCTTGAATCAGCATTTCTCATTTTCAGGCAAAAAAAAAAACAAAAACAACCAAACCAAAATGAAAGAGTACTACTGTGTTTTCCTTGAAGAAAACAGGATAGATACTTGGCCTGGAAGACCACTTAAAAATGGAGAAGTATCACATTTTAAATACAAAGCTAAACAAAAGCCTGTGTAATGTAAATCAGATAAAAGAACTACTGTTTTTTATATATATGTAAAATATACATATATACACACACATATATATATGTACATATTACATATTGTATATATTTTTATATATATAATACATATACATTATATACACACACACATATATATATGTATAAAAAAAAAGCTCATGAGGACAGGCTGCAGGAGTTGGGCCTCTGCAGAAGGCTTCAAGGAGAGAGAGGAAAGAAGGCTTCAAGGAGACCTTGGAGTGGCCTTCTGTCGTGGAGGGCCCATAGGCCTGAAATAGGCTTATACATGTTTACCTATCAAACATATACAAAGGGACACAAAGGGCCTGGCACCATAAAGTCTGGCTTGCCCAAGGCCCAGGTTAGGTAACGTGGTTGTGTAAGCTCACGTGCCTAGCTTATGGCCTATCGGGTGCAATGCCTGTTCTCTTTCACTATTTAGGAGAGACAGGCCTGTGGACCCTGCCTAATATGGCATGGTTTGGCTAACTGCTATTCTGATTGTTTTTTCTTGTGTCCAAGGAGCAATTAATCTCAGCCCACATTGATAAAAGGAGATACTCAGGTGAACAACCTACTTTTGCTTCATTGTTTTGCTTCCCTGCTCTTTGCCAGGCTCTCTTTGCTTTGCCCAGCCGTGTTGCTATTGCACACTGCCTTATTGCTTGCCTGGTAAACTCCACTGCCACGAGTTACCAGGAGCAGGCCCTGGATGTCTGCATGCGATCAGCCTGTGTGGCCAGTGTGACATCCTGCCTTCTGCACCTGAAGGTCCTGCCTAGAATTCCTGGTGCTATGGTTTGGGTGTTACGTGCCTCCCCACACTTTGGAAATCACCCAGACTAGACTCAGCTGGCTCTGGAAATATGAATGAAGCTTATTGTTTATAGCTAGCACAATATACAAGCAGATATTTACAGTATATACAGTTATATACAGAAATATACAAGGTAAAAGGTAATACAGAAACACAACAGCCCTCCCAGAAACTTGAGTCCCCAAGAGGTGTTCTCAACCACCCCTTCACCTTCCCCCTACCCCCTCTCAACCTTACCCCAGTCCAAAGGAAGAATGGAGGTTCGTCCAGGGAAGTTAGGAAGCAAAGTGGATTAGAAATGAAGTGGAGGGGGAGGTTAGAAGATGCAGCTCAGCCAGCAGCAGAAGTGAGACTGCTTAATCTATGTTTTGCTTTTTGTTCTTATACATCTCAGCAAACCTATGAGTGAAGTAGACATCACCATTGCTTTCCTTTCACAGCCTGTAATCTAGTACTCCTCACCAAAACATTCTAGCTAGGCTTAAACTAGCACAATCCACCCCTGTCTACTTCACTCAGAGGATTGCTGACAGCTATCTGATCTATCTAAAATAATATTTACACTAATGAATATCACAAGTTCAGTTCACACTTCATTCCAGCTATCTCAGATGAAGGTGATTCAAAAGCTAAGAACAGTTTGTCTCCTCACAGATGAGACGAGAACAGGGACTCAAGGTGACGTTGGGCTCGTGCTCATGTACTATAGATTCTCTCATAGATTCTTTCATTGGAAGCTGATGGTACCTAGAACAGAAAACTCCTAACAGCTCTTATTTTTATTTATTTATTTATCTGTTTGTTTGTTTGTTTATTTATTATATACTATGAATTTAAACTCTCTCAGCTAAGGTTAGATTTCTCTGTGGAATACACTGGATTTCACCACTCTCCTGCATTACCCAGTATGTATGACCAGCACCTTCAGCAAACACCACCCCTTGGACAGGTTTCCCTTTGCCCGAAGGAGAAAATACCCAAACAGTTTTCCCTAACAGATTCTTTTCACATACAACAGGAACTTTACCAGCATCTACTGTTTGGACCAAATCTGATTGTGCAGGTCCTGCTCTGTTTACTGAACCTCTACTATTTACCAACCAGGTAGCTTGTGCTAAATGTTTGTCCCAGGTTTTCAGAGTTCCACCCCCCCATGCCCTTTTAGAGTGGTTTTCAGCAAACTGTTTGTAGTGCTCAATCTTCCCTGAAGCTGGTGCATAGTAGGGTATGTGGTCGACCCACCACTCAATAGCATGCTCTCTGGCCCAGTTTTTCACAAGATTGTTCTTGAAAAGAGTGCCATTGTCTGACTCAATTCTCTCTGGAGTTCCATGTCTGCACATGATTTGTCTCTCCAAGCCAAGAATGGTGTTAGGTGCAGTAGCATGTGGAACTGGATAGGTTTCCAGCCATCCGGTGCTGGCCTCTACTATGGTTAGCACACACTGATTGCCAGAACAAGATCAAGGTACAGCTACTGGAATTTGAAATACTGAAAAACAAGCCATGGATTGGAGAGAGTGCACGAGTTCAGAAGTACTGATAAGACGGTTGGAATGACCTTAGAGAATGGTGTGGCAAATGTAAACAAATGTAAGACTGGAGTCTGTGGTTTTCATCTACCTCTGCTGACAGAAATGCAAACAGACACAATATACATGTTGTTGAGAGAATATGAAGAATTTCTATGCAAATTAGTATGTAATCCTAATGTAGTGCTAATGCAGGTGCATGTGACAAATTGAAATCTGAGATGATTTGTAACCTTCTTATGTAGCCTTCTGATAGAAAAGTATATAATCCCATGCTTGGGGTGCAATAACCAGATTTGGTTTTGGATTGGCTTGTATCAGGCCTTTCCTACGTCTCTTTTTGTCCCTCTGATATTATGTTATCATAGCCTATGACAGTTTGGTCCCGCACAATGATGTTGTCGATGAATTGGATGTGCTCTGGAGCTTTACCTTTCTCCAGTGCATTGTGGATGACTGAGTGACAGATTGTTGAGCTGTGTTTCCACCCCTGAGGCAAATGGTTGAACTGGTAGGTGGATTCCTCTCCAGGTGAATGCAAACTGAGGCCTGCACTCCTTTGCTATGGCAATAGAGAAGAAAGCATTAGCAATGTCTATGGTAGCATACCATTTAGCCTCCTTCGATTCCAGCTCGTACTGGAGTTCCAGCATGTCTGGCACAGCTGCGCTCATGGGTGGAGTCACCTCGTTGAGGGCACGAAAATCAACTGTCAGTCTCCAGTCTCCATTAGGTTTGCGCACAGGCCAGATGGGACTGTTGAAAGGTGAATGAGCTTTCTCGATGACAGCCTGACTCTCCAGTTGACGAATCAGCTGATGAATGGGCAACAAAGAGTCACGGTTAGTTCTGTACTGCCTGTGGTGAACAGTTTGAGTAGCAATTGGCACCTCCAGATCCTCTATGTCATGATGTCCCACAACTGCAGATTCATCTGAAAGTTCAGGTCTAATGGACAGTTTCAGTTTACCATCCTCAATCTCTACAGATGCTATTCCAAAAGCCCATTTGTGACCCTTAGGATCTTTGAAACAACCTTGTCTCAAAAAGTCAATTCCCAGAATGCAAGGCGCATCAGGACCAGTTACAATAGTGTGTTTCTTCCACTCTTTACCAGTTAAACTTATCTCAGCCTGCAACTTAGTTAACTCTTGAGATCCACCAGTGATTCCAGAAATAGTGATAGACTCTGTCCCTTTGCAATTGGATGGCAATAAAGTACACTGAGCACCTGTGTCAACTAAAGCCCTGTACTTCCGAACTTTTGAACTGCCAGGCCACCTAATGAATACATTCCAATAGATTCGGTTCTCTCCACTATCCCTTTCCTCCTCCTGGCTGGAGGCAGGGCACCCCTAATGCTGAACATGGCATGTGGGGTGTACACAGTGATTGGTGTTGTTGTGAGAGAAATTGCAATTGTTGGAATAATTGCAGTTGCTCTGGGGAGCTGAAGAAGTGACAGCTACTTTTCTGGCATTGTTGCCTCTGTTTCTGCCACTCTGCAGTTCCCTGACTCTCTTTGAAAGAGCTGAAGTAGGTTGACCATCCCACTTGTTCATTTTCTCACCAAATTGGTCACGCAGAAGTATCCACAGTGACGCATGTGATTGCTGGTGGCTAGGTGGAATTTGTCTCCTCCTGGGCTGGAATTGCCTTGCAGGAGGTGGGCGTCTGTTCCTGATGGCAGAAACATGAACCCATTCAGACAATACAGGAATGATATCCTTTGCCAAATTAGAAATGGAGGTTTTGATTTCCTCCATCAGTTCTTCCATGCTGTTCTTAATGCCATTCTCAATGCCCTCTTTCATCTCTGCACCTAGAGATTTTATGGCACAGATTATGGCAGAATGTGACAAACTGTCCTCTGTCTGCCTGAGCTGATCAGTGAATTCAGCAACAGTGAAAGACCTTTCATTATCACTTCTTGATAGAAACCTGCTAGCCAAGATGTTAGCATAGGATGAAGGAGCAAGCTTAATGAGTTTCTTCATGAGATCTGTTCCAAGAGGAGTGTCATCAGGCTTATGTGTGCCATGAACTTCATAAAGCACTTCCTTCACAGCAAACTCCTTCAGAAGCTTAATTCCCTGCTCAATGGTGTTCCACTTCTTGGCCACCCATGGCATATCATCTTGGGAAGGATATCTCATAGTCACAGCCAACAGGAGGTGTCGCCACAAGCTAACCTTACCAAGAGGACTTGCTGGATATTTGTCCACTCTAGTCTCCTTGGTGAGCGGCCCTAGCTACTTGGCAGACTTTTCTCCTACCTGTAGGGCATTTGCACCAATAGTACGGCATCTCACCAGCCAGCTTAGGATTGGCTCTCCTGATTTCCTTGAGTATTCCTTTCTAACTTCCCTGCCCTCTTTGAGGGGACCATTGGAATCCCAGATGTCATCTTTCTCCTCTTCCTCTTGTTGATCTGGTTGTCCCTGGCCTAGAAACAGAACTTTCCTAAGAGCACTCTTAAACTCATCAGAACTATCCTCTTTCTTGCAGCCGCACAGCGCTCCTCTCTTCAGAGTGCTGGGATCTAAGCATGTTCGCCAAATCTCAAAGACCATATGTCTCCTCTTCCTCCTCTTGAGCACCAGAAGTCCCTTTTCCTAAGCCCTCTTTTGAATCACTCTTTGTCAAATGTTGTGTCTTAGCTTTCACTTTGGCAGGCGCCAAGATGGCCTGTGCTGAGACAGACTCTGATGAGTTCATTAGTGGTTTAGAATCATTGGGCGTCTGGCCTGAGGCCTGTGAGTTCAAATCTGCCTTAGAGCTAAGTTTTTTTTCTGCTGCCTGAGGATCCGAACTGGCTGAGTTACTGTTACTAGTTGAAGGAACTTCTGGAACTTGATTATTTCCCTGTACTCCTGGGCATCCTGCCATGTTATCATTCTTGGTAAGAACATTAGCAGATTTCCCAGAATCTAGGGGAGAAGGTGTAGTGGTTGTTCCTTGCTGTGCCCCCGAGTTATCATTGTTTTGGGTTGGATCACCACTTTGTTTATCTTTTGTATGGGACACTGTCCCTTTCTTTTTACTTCTTAAAGGCATCACACATGAGTTTCCCATGCATAATTTAAAAATTACTATAAAATCAAACATTTTAAGACCTAAGATCACACACACCAGACATGCCACAGTCTGAAGTGAATAAAATTCTGAACAAGGGTCTGTCACTTCAGTCTTAGGAAAGATTACCCTCATTAAGGCTGTACATAAAGCAGAAGAAGTAACACTTCCATTTCCTGTAATGTTACTGGTGAATGCCCCTGTAATGTTACTGGTAAAAGATTCTGTGACATTAAAACCAATATAGCCAAGGATGAAATCCCCTCACCTCCAAAAAATGGATGTAAGTTTGCTTTGATCTTCTTCAAAATTAGACTAAACAAAAAGTAACCAATTTGGGCTTTGATCCAATTAGAAACAGGAAAACAGACAAAAGGCCACACAATAGCCCCCACCAAGTAAAATAACTTCATTAGCTTCATTCTGATTCCCAGAGTTAATTAGCAATCACTCTAAATGAATTTGTCCCACACTGGAGTACCAAAATAAAGGATGTGATGATTTGGGTGTTCCTCTCCCCCTCACACTTTGGAAATCACCCAGACTAGACTCAGCTGTCTCTGGAAATACGAATTAAGATTATTATTTACAGCTAGCACAATATCCAAGCAGATATTTACAGTATATACAGTTATATACAGAAATATACAAGGTAAAAGGTAATACAGAAACACAACAGCCCTCCCAGAAACCTGAGTCCCCAAGAGGTGCTCTCAACCACCCCTTCACCTTCCCCCTACCCCCTCTCAACCTTACCCCAGTCCAAAGGAAGAATGGAGGTTCGTCCAGGGAAGTTAGGAAGCAAAGTGGATTAGAAATGAAGTGGAGGGGGAGGTTAGAAGATGCAGCTCAGCCAGCAGCAGAAGTGAGACTGCTTAATCTATGTTTTGCTTTTTGTTCTTATACATCTCAGCAAACCTATGAGTGAAGTAGACATCACCATTGCTTTCCTTTCACAGCCTGTAATCTAGTCCTTTCCACCAAAACATTCTAGCTGTGCTCAAACTAGCACACCTGGACATAACTGATCATCCAGAAGAAGCCAGAAGAACAAGGTCAGAGATTGTCTGCGTCCTTTCCCCAGAAGCTGGGAAGATTCAAGCCATAACGTCCAACAAGACAGAATCCCCTGAAAGCATTTGAGCACTGTCTGGACTGTGGCTAGTCCCAACGAGGGTAATAATAATAATCTGTGAGTAAATGCTTAAATGTCTCTTTGTAATTCTCTATTGCCTTCTGCCCTAGAGCAGAAAGAGCTTGGGCCCATCTACTGGGCAAACAGTATATTTGGCCACAAGTGACATTGACCGCAGGAATAGTCTCTTCCAGTTCAATTAATCTTTATGTATTTTGCTGGTTATATTAGATGTAGATATTATCCATAAAATGTTTCCATGACTGTGTAAGAGCCAAAATATTATTAAAATTAGTGGTTGGGGGTGACAAGAGTTCTGAAGAGCAACATTAATAAACAATATTAATTTTGAAAAATATAATCTCACATCAATTAATTTCCCCCTCCACAACACCTTCCAGTAACTGAAAGGGGCTACAGGAGGGACGGGGAGGGACTGCAGCAAGGTCTTGTAATGATAAGATGATGAGTAATGGGTTTAAACGAGCATAGAGGAGATTGAAACTGGATGTTAAGAAGTTCTTTCCAGTGAGGGTGGTGAGACAGTGGCACAGGTTGCCCAGGGAGGTTGTGGCTGCTCCCTCCCTGGAGGTGTTCAAGGCCAGTTTGGATGAGGCCTTGAGTGACCTGTTCTAGTGGGAGGTGTCCCTGCCTGTGGCTGGGGGTTGGGACTGGATGAGATTTGAGGTCCCTTCCATTCTGTGATTCTATGATATACACATATTTATTTAAAAAAAATCTTAAGCAAGTTGAGCGGTTTGTTTACCTCTGTTTATCCATCCCCAAGTATGACTGTTTCTTTATCTCTGTGCTAGTTTGAGCCTAGCTAGCATGTTTTGGTGAGAAGAACTAGATGATAGACTGGAAAATGAAAACAATGGTGTCTACTTCCCTCACAGTCTTGCTGAGATGTGTACAAAAGAAAGGCAAAACAAAGATTAGGTTGCTTTTGCTTGGGCACTTTGCTCTGCACTTCGTGCTGGGCTGTTCCCTTCTGCTTTGCCTGCTGGGGACTCAGGTTTCTGGGAGGGCTGTTGTGTTTCTGTATTACCTTTTTATGTTGCATATTTCTGTATAAAACTGTATATACTGTAAATATCTGCTTGTAAATTGTGCCAGCTGTAAATATAAGCTTCATTCAAATTTCCAGAGCTGACTGAGTCTAGTCTGGGTGATTTCTAAAAGTGTAGGGGGTGGGGGATACCCAAACCATCACAGTCTCCTAGTGCTTTGTAAGGTTTATAAGGAAAAAAGAATCCCAAACAACCCCAAATACACAACATATCAAACAAACCCAATCCCCAATAAACAAAGATTGATATATTTAGAGAATAGGAGTTCTGCATGTGCAACCTTGTGGCAGAAACATGGAGAACTTCAAAGTCTGAAGGGAAACAAGATTTAGGCAGGCTTACAACAGATGAATCCATTGGAAATTCTGAAGACTAACCATGTTTTTCTCTACCTGATAGCCATAAACTTATTAATCAATATATTTTATTTTCTATTAGTAGACAGTTACAGAGTCACAGAATGTCAGGAGCTGGAAGGGAGCTCCAAAGCTGATCCAGTCCAACTTCCTTTCCAGAGTAGGATCACCTAGAGAAGATCACACGGGAACATGTCCAGGCAGGTTTTGAACATCTCCAGAGACAGAGACTCCATAACCCCCCTAGGCAGCCTATTCCATGGTTCTGTCATCCTCACAGGGAAAGAAATTCTCCTCTTGTTTCCATGAAACTTCTCATGTCTCAGTTTCCACCTATTGATTCTTGTCTGGTCATTGGGCATCACCCAGCAGAGTCTGGCTCCATCCTCCTGGCATTCCTCTTTACATCTTTATAAACATTGATGAGGTCACCTCTTGGGCTCCTCTTCTCCAAGCTAAAGAGCCCCAGCTCCCTCAGGCTCTCCTCATAAGACAGACAATACCTAAACAGTAACAAATTTTCTGTGCTTTAAAAGTTTGCCTCTCATGTTAAAGACAGCAATAAAATGTGAAGAATTTCTTATTTACGTGTTTATGCTTTCAAATAAGGTTAAAATGAAACAACTACAACAAGAAAATCCCACAAACAAGGGGAAAAGGAGTTGAAAATGGACACTTCCCAGCACGGGTGCTCATATTTATCATTTCCTGTTAGCAAAAATCTCTCCACATATTTCCACTACAGATAATCTTACATACTTCCTCTTCAGTCATCATATCAATGAGATCTGTGAAAATAATGAACAACTATGAATTGGGCTCTCCATTTAAGAGGGACATGGATCTGCTTGAGAGAGTCCAGCAGAGGATTCAAAGGACGATTAGGGGACTGGAGCACTGCCTGATGAGGAGAGGCTGAGGGACCTGGGGCTGTTTAGTCTGGAGAAAAGAAAACTGAGAGAGGATTTAATAAATGTTTATAAATATCTGAGGGCTGGGGGGAGGGGGAGGGGAGGTGTCTGGGTCAGAGTCTCTGTTCACTTGCTTCCTGTGATAGAACAAGGGGCAATGGATGTAAGCTGCAGCACAGGAGGTTCCACTTCAACACAAGGGGGAACTTCTTTCCTGTAAGAGTACCAGAGCACTGGAACAGGCTCCCCAGAGGGGTTATGGAGTCTCCTTCTCTGGAGACTTTCAAGTCCTGTCTGGATGCATTCCTGTGTGACCTGAGCTAGATTGTATGGTTCTGCTCTGGCAGGGGTGTTGGACTCAATGATCTCTTTGAGTCCCTTCCAACCCCTGACATTCTGTGATCTTGTGAACCTGTTTGGTGGTAATGTCAAACAAAGTACATATTGCACAAAATCTGTCATCAAGGACATCAACAGGAAGGAAAAAAAAAGAAAAAGAAAACAATATTAAGCTGGGCCTGTAGCCTTTGAAGGTACAAGAACTTCTATCAGGCAAAAGAAGAACGACAGCAAGTCTCCACTCTCCAGTACACTTGAGCATGAGCAAGCATCTGATAAAAGCTGACATGCAGTGTTGTCATTAACCTAGGCAGCATCTCTTATCTGGAAAAGTGGACAAGGCACAACAAGTAGCAGATATTTCTAATGTTCCTTTTCTATGGGTGTGTCCTTTCAAAATGTATTTCATCCAGAAAGTGACATTTTTATTTTGAAATGGATACAGATGCCCTGAACTTTAGTGAAGGCAGATGTGGATATACATTGCCCCTAGCTGAACACTACAAACCTCCTGTTAACTTCATTTAGATTACTAGCTACTTACTTGCTCCATGTGTCCACATGTGTGGACAAATTTCTTGCCAGCAGAGGACATGAATTGATAAACATATGCAACTTGTGCTGCAAAGTGTTCTTGGATCCATCTTGGAGGCAGGAAACCAGGCAGTAAATAATAGTACCCCACATGCAGCTGCAGGAGGCAGAGTGCCAGCTGCAGGAGGCAGAGTGCCAGCTGCAGGGGGCAGGATCAGCCAGCCGCAGGGGGCTGACCCTGCAGGTTGTTTATGTAAAATTAACCTATCTGTACCACACACATAACCTTAAGCCAATCTGTGCCTTCCACACGTACCAATCTTAACCAAAGTTAGCTATGCACACCTCTTCCACGTAAGCATATAAGTCACTGTATTCAAAGAAATAAATGGAGAATGACTATCTAACCATATTGGTGGCCCAAAAATCATTTATTCCAGGGTGCAACCCTGGCACATATGATATCCACGAAAGCTTTGAGGCCTTCATTTTCCTGTCAGAGGCCTCCCTACGAGGAAAGACTGATGGACCTGGGATTGTTTAGCCTGGAGAAGAGGAGGCTCAGGGGTGACCTTATTGCTGTCTACAACTACCTGAGGGGTGGTTGTGGCCAGGGGGAGGTTGCTCTCTTCTCTCAGGTGGCCAGCACCAGAACGAGAGGACACAGCCTCAGGCTGCGCCAGGGGAAGTTTAGGCTTGAGGTGAGGAGAAAGTTCTTCACTGAGAGAGTCATTGGACACTGGAATGGGCTGCCCGGGGAGGTGGTGGAGTCGCCGTCCCTGGGGCTGTTCAAGGCAAGGTTGGACGTGGCACTTGGTGCCATGGTCTAGCCTTGAGCTCTATGGTAAAGGGTTGGACTTGATGATCTGTGAGGTCTCTTCCAACCTTGGTGATACTGTGAGACTGTGATACTGTGATTATTCTATGTGGTTTTTTTTTTCTCTTTCAGCATTTAAAAAAAAAAAAAATCCATATGCAAGTTCATGATTTATGCAAATTCATGATTTATTCAAGTTCAACCCAGAACCTACAGAGCATTTGCTACTACCGGTAGTGCAAGAGGAAAAAGATCCCCTGAACTGAATTTTTTATTTCTTGTCCTCAAAACTGACATTCCTGTTACCTCAATGTTTGCTTTTCTGCTATAAAAAAAACAGTTGAATGCTTCACAGCAGGAACTACAAAACCAGATTTCTTTTTCTAGTTTCCTATTGTTTGTAATTCTGTTAACAGTTCTTAAAACAACTTGAAAAGAACAACAAGGTATAATCAAAAGGCAGGAAAGCAAAACCCAACCAAATAAACAATGAATGGCTGCCAGCAGGCAATCATCTCAGTATTGTGCCCTGAAGACAGGATGGTCCTGATCTTCAGGAAAACAAGAAGAAACAGTTTTAAAACTAGTATTATAGGCAGAGAAATGATGGAGAGTTCCATGTGTGCTAGGACAACAGGCTACTTGTGCTTAGGGAGACTCAGAATCACACACTCACAGAAGTGTTCAGGTTGGAAAATACCCTCAGGATCACCAAGTTCAACCCAGAACCCTACTCTACAAGGTTCACCCCTAAAACATATTCCCAAGCACCACATTCAACGACCCTTAAACACATCCAGAGTTGGTGACTCCATCACCTCCTTAGGCAGTCTGTCCCAGTGCCTGACAACTTCTTCAGTGGAATGTTTTTTTCCTAATGTTCAGTCTAACCCTGCCCTGGTGCAGCTTGAGGCCATTCCCTCTTGTACTATGACTATTTACCTGTGAGAAGAGACCAACACCAACCTCTCTGCAACCTCCTTTCACGTAGCTGTAGACAGCAATGGGGTCTCCCCTCAGTCTCCTCCTCTTCATATTAACTATCCCCCAGCTCTCTCAGTCACTCTTCATATGATTTATTCTACAGGCCCTTCACAGCTTTGCTGCTCCTCTTCGCTCACTCCAGCACCTCCACATCATTCTTAGAACTCCAAGGACTTCAAGGAACACAGCACACTTTAGAGCAAAGTGCAGCATATAAAGATTGTGGTCAGAGGGAGCACCTGCAAATCAAGGAGATATTTAACAAGTTTAGCTTCTTTCATTGTTTGTCTGCCTTTAATAGCAGCTTTGAAAAATTATCAGCAGGCTTTAACACAGCTTGGGGGGTGGGTGCTGATTTGGTTTGGCACACACTAGGCTGATCAAAAATGTCATGAGATTGAAGAAATAAAATGGATTGCTGTCTTCTTTCTGTATCTGCTGAAATATTAACGAAACTGTGATTTCACAGCCAACCAGTCACTTATATCTCTCCAGACACTACACTTTAAGGCAATGTAGAGTTCACTAGGAAAAGCTGACTTTTAGTTGTGCTCATTAAAAAAAAAATAAAGAGGGAAAATACAACCATAGGAAAAACCCAACCCACCTAAGAAAATACACACCAAATCCCATGTTGTAGCTTAGAAGAAAAGCAGCCTGACACTCCAAACACCAACACATTTTTGCCACAAAAAAAAAAAAAACAAACAAAAAAACCCCCCAAAAATAAATAAGACTAATAAAGGAAGAACCATAAGGATTCTTCTCTGTTTGGACAGACAGGTATTATTTAAGTTGGGCCACAACAACCCCAAGCAATGCTACAGACTTGGGGCACTATGGCTGGAAAGGTGCTGGCAGAAAGGGACATAGGGTTGGCAAGAGACAAACAACTCAATATGAGCAGGAAGTGTGCCCAGGTGGCAAAGAAATCTAATGGTATCCTAGCTGGGATCAGAAATTCTGTGTTCAGCAGGGATAGGGAGGTGATTGTCCCCTTGGACTCTGCTCTGTTGAGGCCACACCTCGAGTGTTGTGTTCACTTTCAGGCACCTCACCACGAGAGGAAGGTGGAAGTGCTGGAGGGAGTGCAGAGGAGGGCAAGGAAGCTGTGAAAGGCCTGGAGAATAAATCTTATGAAGAGAAACTGAAGGAGCTGGGGATGGTTTGAAGAGGAGGAGGCTGAGGCGAAACCTCATTGCTGTCTACAGTTACCTGAAGGGATTTTGTGAAAAGGTTGTTGCTGGCCTCTTCTCACAGGTATATAGTGATAGGACAAAAGGGAATGCCTCAAGCTGCCACTGGGTAGGTTTAGACTAGACATTAGGAAACATTCTTTTCCAGCATGAGTGGTCAGGCATTGGAATGGGCTGCCCAAGGACGTGGTGGAGTCACCAACTCTGGATGTGTTTAAGAGTCGTTTGGATGTGACACTTGGGGATATGGTTTAGGAGTGAACTTTGTAGAGTAGGGATATTAGTGGGATTTGATGATCCCGAAGGTCTTTTCCAACCTGAATATTTATGTGGTTCTCTTTTTTGTAAGTATTCTCTTTCCAGGTTTGGGATCTCTAAAGGTATTTTAAAGACCTATCCTGTTGTAAAGAAAAGAAAGAGTGAATATTTGTTAGAATCTGACTGCTAAGAATCTGTGTTCAACACCTTATTAATTTGCTTATAAACCTGCATATTTTCAAAATAATAAGTTTAATTTTAAGATTTGAGTTCTATAGTACTCGTATCAGGAGACGAAAGCACAGATATCTCTTCATGGAATACAATGACAATAGTCTTATTATTCAGGAGATATATATGTATACATCTGTTGGATAAAACTGTCTCATGATGACAATCCCTGGAGGGAGTTGTTAAAATTACACATGAGTCTCGCTTGAACCAAGACACTGGACAAAGTAATTTTAAACACAGATGTTTTCTTACATTACTAACACTGGAAACAAACTAGCACTCATCAGATACTCTGAAATCACAAGACTGTCAGGCATTTGCATGCGTAAACCATCCTGCTATTAAGTATTATGGTATTTTTGAAAATTGTAACAAATCTCTACACCAGACATGAGTGCACCAGACATGGTACTTGCTGTTGCATGACATGAAGAGCTATTATACTATTTCATGAGAAATTTGTCATGGAAGATCTATGTCCTGGCTTGCAACAACATGATTCCATGGTCCCCTTCCCTCTGATGGTGGGGGAGAAGCAGAGCACAGGGAGAAGACAAAAGGCTTGGAGACACCCACTTTAAGGGTCCAAGAGTTGCTCAGACTTGTTCTTCCCAAATAAGGGAAAGCACATGCCTGACTTCAACTAATATGGTCAGGTTTGGCAAATCTCTGTGGTCAAGGGGCCAACATATTTGAGCAAATAATAAATAGGCTTTTGCCACATGCTTTCTGTGGCTTTTGCTTTGCTTTTGCCTGCTCTGCCCTCTCACATTATGCTCCGCTTCACCTGCAATGACTTTCAAGACACCGACAGAACTCCCTTCAAGATCCTATTTTGTAAGTAAATATTTGTGCTAGTTTGAGCCTAGCTAGAATGTTTTGGTGAGAAGAACTAGATTACAGGCTGTGAAAAGGAAATAATGGTGATGTCTGCTTCACTCATAAGCTTGCTGAGATGAATAACAAGAACATAAATATAGATAACACAGTCAGTCTCTGGGCTCTGTGGGTTGCACCTCTCTCTCTAACCTAACCTGCCATCTGTGTGACTAATCCATCTGCTTCCTAACTCCCCTGTCCGACCCTCCAAGCTTTCCTTGAATATAAGGCAAGATCTGGGGTAAGGGAGAAGGGTGGGAGGAAGGTGGAAGGGTGGTTGGGACCTCCTCCTGGGGATTCTGGTTTCTGGGAGGGGTGTTGTGTTTCTTTATTACTTTTTAATGTGTATATATCTGTATATATTGTAAATATCTGCTTGTATATTGTGCTAAGCTGTAAATATAAAGCTTCATTCAATTTCCAGAGCTTCTGAGTCTAGTCTGGGTGATTTTCCAAAGTGTGGGAGGGTGGGTAACACCCAAACCATCACATCTTTTATTTTGGCGCTTCAACATGGGGCAAATTAAATTTGATTGCTTGATTGCTTGTTAATTAATTCTGGGAATCAGAATGAAGTTATTCTACTTAGTGTGGGCTGTTGTGTGGCCAGTTTTTGGCTTTTTCTCTTACCATTGGCTGACAACCCAAATTGGTTACCTTTTATTTAATCTAATTCGGAGGAAGATTGTGGTGGTTTGGGTGTGATATGAAGGCAGGAATTGATTTGGCCGAGTCGGGAATTTATAAAAATAGAGTTATTTTATTTTCCCTAAAATCCACCCCCAAAACTATATACAGAAGATAATTTAGATTTAATTAGCAAGTTCTTAGTTGGTTGAGAATATCCACAGATAAACTTCACTAATTTTGAAGTCAGAAGTCAGAAAAGGCTTGAGCTATTAAATATAGTGTTCCCCCACTATCAAAATAAGGCTGAGCCAAAAGCTACTCACAAACAGAGCATGCTGGCTTGAAAGGAAGACGATTCAAAGGTCTGTCCTGCAAGTCTTTTCAGAAACCTCCAGGGTCATTAAAGAGCGATAAAGCTGCACAATAAGGTGCTTAAGGTGAATCTCTTCGGCGTCTTCGAAGCGTCGAAGGCTATCCAGGCGGGGGGAGAAGTCCAAGGCAGGAACAAAGTTCACAGCAGGCACCCCAAGGCGGGAACCCCCCAAGGCGGGAAGTCCCCCCCAATATTTATACCCTTCCTAGACAAAGAGCTGAGTTACCACTTCCTAGGCGCGAAGAACACACATCCAATCCCCAGCTGAGTCCAGCGCGGGCCCAGCACGGGGCACCCCTCATGCCGGAAGGGTCCCCCTGCTCCCCGCCTTCATGTCTGCAGGGCAAGGGGGGGGGAAACAGATCTTTTCGTGCCTTTTTCCTCTCCCATTCAAACCACAGAGGGAGAGGAAATTTTTGGGGTACATGAGACCTCCAGGACAGGGTGTTCCCCGCCACCCCACACTTTAGAAATCATCCAGACTAGACTCAGCTGCCTCTGAAAATATGAATTAAGCTTGTATTTACAGCTAGCACAATATACAAGCAGATATTTATAGTATATACAGTTATATACAAAAATATACAAGGTAAAAAGGTAATACAGAAAAACAACTCCCCTCCCAGAAACCTGAGTCCCCAGGAGGGGCTCTCAACCACCCCCTCACCTTCCCTCTACCCCTCTCAACCTTACCCCAATTCCAAGGAAGAATGGCAGTTCAGTCAGAAGGTTAGGAAGCAAAGTGAATTATTCCAAAATTGAGGGTGAGGTTAGAGAGTAAGATGGAATTCAGCCAGCAGCCCAGAGCTCCCCAGCAGGTGAAGAGCCGAGAGCAAAGCCCAGAGCGAAGTGACCTTATCTATGTTTTGCTTTTTATTCTAATATATCTCAGTGAGACTATGAGGGAAGTAGACATCACCATTGTTTTCATTTCACAGCCTATGATCTAGTTCTTCTCACCAAAACATTCTAGCTAGCTTCGAACTAGCACAAAGATTAAAGGAACTTCTTTGATTTTGGGGACTACATTCTTGAATGGGTTGGATTTAACATCACAAATTTTATTATCAATAATTCAGGAAATGATACATCTCCTGGAATTTATTCAATAGCTTTAGTGAGAGTATTTTTGCCTAAGATGCAGTTACGTAATCCTTGTGCTGAATTTTATTCACGTGATACAGTAATGTTTTTGTTGTGTGTAATCCTAGGTCATATAATTCTGATTTTTATATTGATTTTGGCATTACATATGAGAAATTCAAATGTGATGCCTTTAAGAAACCAGAGAAAGAGACGGGTGTCATTGCCTAGAGAGATAAGCAGTACAAAAAATGTAAACAATATTAGCTCAGAGAGAGAGCAAAGGGAGTGCCAGGGATTGAGCAGAACTGAACAGACGGAGAAATAAGGATAATAGGCAGGGTAAGGCTAAGGTCATTCTGATAAGAAGCACAGCTGCAGAGAAGTGGCCTTGGGTAGAAGTTAGCTGTTATCTGTAGCTGAGCTGCGTGAGGGGCCCTTGAAGAGGGGCAGGCTGGTCAGCCCTGGGAACAAATGAAATGTTGGGGCTAGTGAAGCCTATCAGAATTATGCACATATGTATCAAATCCACTATATGAGTATCACTCGAGGCATTTAGTGCCATGGTCTAGATGGCTGGATAGGTTTGGGTGATAGGTTGGACTTGATGATCTTGGAGGTCTCTTCAAACCTGGTTGATTTTATGATTCTATGATTCAATAAACGGATTGACTTTCTATGTATCATATTGGTATAAGCTCGTGTCTTTCTGGTCTCCCGCACAGGCTTTGAGCGACCCAGCAAGGGGAAGCACCATTACATCTCCTCCTGCAGATTGAGGGACAATTGCCAAAGTTCCGGTAGTTGACAATAACATGGCAGGCAACCAAGGAACAAAGATATCTGCTCAAACTTCTGATGTTCCTTCATCTAGGTCGAATCCTCAGGCAGCAGAAACCCTTAACCCTAAGCTGGATTCAAGCTCACAGGCTGCAGGTCAGACCCTCAATAACTCAGACCCGCTAGAGGGAAAGCCAAAGTCCATTTCAGCTCAATATTTTTTGGCTCCAGCTAAAGCCCGGGCAAAAACAAAACATTTGACAAGCAGTGATTTGAAAGAGGACTTAGGGGACAGGACCTCTGGTGCATGAGAGGGGGAAAAGGAGAAGTACAGTCTTCAAGATTTGGCCAACATACTTCGATCTCAGTACTCTGATGAGAGGAGCATTGTGAGATTGGCTGCCAAGAAAGAGGATGGTTCTAATGAGTTTAAGAGTGCTCTTAGGAAAGTTCTGTTTCTAGGCCAGTGATAACTAGGACAATCAGGACAACCAGCACAATCAGGACAACCAGGACAACAAGAGAAAGAGGAGGAGGATGGCATCTAGGATTTCAATGATCCCCTCAAAGAGGGCAAGGAAGTTAGAAAGGAGTACGCA
>WAAF01019473.1:0-44965 GCA_013400475.1 Tricholaema leucomelas
CCTTGCCCCTTCTCTTGCCATTAATATATTAATGGAAATATTTTTTTATTCTCCTTACCAGCAGTGGTAGCCTAAGTTCTAAATGGGCTTTTGCCTCTCTAATTTTTTTTCCTACAAGACCTAGCACCATCTTTGAACTTTTCCTGGGGAACCTCCCCTCTTTTCCAAAGGTGATACACCCTCTTTTTTTATCTTTAATTCCTTCAGCAGCTCTTTGCCCATCCAGTCTGGCTGCCTCCCTCATCGGCTCATCTTCCAGTACAATGGCACAGCTTCCTCCTGTGCCTTCAGGAGTTCAGTCTTGAAGTAGGTCCAACCTTCCTGGACCCCTTTGTTTTTAAGGGCTCTTTCCCAAGGAACTTTCTGAGTTAGTTCCTTAAATAGGCCGAAGTCTGCCCTTCGGAAGTCCAGTGTGGAGGTTCTGTTGATGCCCCTCCTGGTTTCTCCATATATTGAAAACTGTATCATTTCATGGCCACTGGACCCCAGGCAGCCTCCGACCACCACATCCCTCACCATCCCCTCTCTATTTGTGAGCAGCAGGTCAAGCAGAGCTGCCCCCCTGGTAGGCTCATGTAACAGCTGGGATAAGAAGTTGTCTTCCACACACTCTAAAAACCTCCTAGACTGCCTCTTCTCTGCAGTATTTAGGTTAAAGTCACCCACAAGATGTCTGGTAGGTTAAAGTCACCCACAAGAACAAGGGCAGGTGATCTTGAGGCAGCCTCCAGTTGCTTAAAGAGTAACAAATCAACCTCTTCTTCCTGGTTGGGTGGTCTATAACAGACTCCAACCAGGATATCAGTCTTATTGGCCTTCCCCTTAATTCTCACCCATAAAGACTCAACCTGATCATCCTTAATTTCTACCTTCATGACATCCAGAGCATCCCTAATATACAGAGCCACTCCTCCACCTCTTCTCCCTTGCCTGTCCCTCCTGAAGAGTTTGTAGCCATTGATTACAGCACTCCAATTGTGCAAGTTGTCCCACCACGTTTCTGTTTCCTCCAGTATCAAGGCTGCATGCATTAGTATCCATGCACTTCAGCTGGGCAGCTGCTTTTACCCCTAGCTCTAGCCTACCATCCTTGCTTTCCTTCGGTTTATCTCTAGTGCTATCATGTTTAACCCCCTCCCCCTTCCACTCTAGCTTAAAGCCCTCTCAACCAGCCCAGCCAGCTGATGCACCAGGGACCTTCTCCCTCTCTGAGTCAGTTGTACCCCATCTGTTGCTTGCAGACCCGTGGTCATATAAAGTTCCCTGAGATCAAAGAATCCAAAGTTTTGTTGGTGGCACCAGCCTCTGAGCCACTTGTTAATCAAATATGGTTTCCTATTCCTCTCTGTATTTCAACCTGTGACTAAAGGTAAAGATGAAAAGACTACCTGTGCTCCTGCTCTCTCAACTGCTTTTCCCAGTGCCTTGAAGTCCCTTTTGATAGCTTTTAGCCCTCTCTTATCAACCTCATCATTTCCTGCCTGTACAACTAATATGGGATAGTAATCAGAGGGCTGCACTACAGTAGGCAGCCTCCTGGTAACATCCCTGACCTGGGCCCCAGGGAGGCAGCACACATCCCTGTGGAAGGGGTCTGGCCGGCACATGGGGCCCTCTGTTCCCTTCAGAAGGGAATTACCAATAACTATTACCCTCCTCTTTTTCTTTTGGGTACTTGTTCTGATGTGAGGGGGCAACTGATGGTGCTTCTGCCTCCTCCAAAACCACCTCACCCTCAACCTCTAGTGCCCTGTATCTGTTGTGTAAGGGCAGCTGAGGATGTGAGGATGGCTGGAAGGGTTTTCCCTTGCCCCTTCTGGCAGGCACCTGCATCCATTCTCCCTTATTACTTGGTTCATCTCCCTCTGGTAAGGGAGACTGCAGAGCATGGTGCTGTAGGTCTAACTCTCTTTTACATTCCCTTTCAGCCTTAAGCCTTTCCACTTCGCCCTTGAGTTCAGCCACTAGGTTAAGCAGACTATTAATCTGCTCAGACCTAATGCAGCCATTGCCTCTGCCTCCCTCGACTTCGAGTGCCAGGCTCCAACACTCTTCACAGCCAGTTGCCTGAACACCTGGATTCCTACAGGTGGGTTCTGCTTGGGTGCCCACCGTTTTACAAGCATTGTAAAGCTTTGAACTAGTTTGCACCATGTCTCCCTTTCTTCAGAGTCCGAGGGTAGTTTGGGTGTGAAGGGTTTGTGGGAGTTTTTTCGTGTGTGGATTTCCCGCTGCCCCGGCGCACTGCGGGCTGAGCTCGGCAGAGAAAGCTGCTCTCTTCTCGAGTCAGGCTCTGGCGGTGACGCTGCCGCTCCACGTTTAAATCGCCCACCCGCCAGGCACCGCTCCCTCTGCCTCACCCTCGGGCGAGCACTTAAGGCCTCGTAGCTTGCCGCGCCTGCCGCTTCAGTGCTCTCCTTCTCTGCCCCCCTTCTGGGTTTCTCCGATTGAGAGAGTCCCAAAGTGGAGGAAAAAAAACTTCGAAAAGGCCTCGAAAGAGCGCGTTTTAGCTGAGCTAACCTCGGTACTGCTCTCCTCCCGAATCAGGCTCTGTACTACTTTTTATTTGATTTATTTTTTTCGTTCTGTATTACTTTTTGTCTATTTCTGTCTATAGCTGTATAGATTGTAAATACCTGCTTGTATATTATGCTAAGCTGTAAACATAAAGCTCCATTCTAATTTCCAGCTCCGGCGAGTCTAGTCTGGGTGATTTACTAAGGTGTGTAGGTGGGTAACACCCAAACCGTCTCACATACATATTTATATCTTTATTGTCTTTTATATTTAGCCTACTTTTGTAAATAATAATTTCATTTAACTTCCAAATTCTGAGTAAGTGTGGTTATTTACTCATTTTAGGGGTAAACCCCAAATTCTGTGTGGTGCAAAACCACCACACATTTGTAGAAGCATCTCTTGTCGTTTTCAACAGGTGAAGCCAGATTAACTTCTCACCAGGCTTTGGCCCTTCTAATTTTGTCCTTGCATAGCCTTGCAACAACTTTGTAGTTCTCCTTAGCGGCCACTCTTTCATCAAAAGACCATAAATTCTCCTTTCCTCTGTCTTTAACATCTTTAAGTTTAAATGATTTATAAAAAATATAACAGTTTTTGCTGAAAGAAAAAAAAAAGAAAAAAAATTAAAAAACTTGAAGGATTTATTTCTGGTATTTCGGGTAGGGAACATTTACAGTCAAAATATGTCAATATGCTATTTTTTACTGCCAGGAAAAAAACCGTGATGACAGTTGTCAGTGGGGAGGAGGCAGGGAGAAAGAGCACTAGACAGTGTGATGCTGTAAAGTTCAATTTAATAACCGAACCAAAGCAGTGGATTATCTGTGTCAGGAAAAACTTCACACTCCCACACATCCCACCCACATAAGGTTCTTGTTGCCGAAGCTGGCCCTAAATATGAGTTCACACAGTGGAGCCTGGGGAAATGCAACACTCACTCCAGCACAGTGTTGGTTATCTGAACAGTATCTGCCTTACTGGGGTGGTGTCACACAGGCTACCAGTGAAAGCGGTCCATGATGATACTATGGACCATCTTCTCAGGACTTCCAGGTTTTATGGTCCCCTTGCTTGTTGATCTCTGGACTATACCAAGACTTATCACACTCTGTCTTTGTTTGCATTATGTTGATAGCTATGTATGTTATATTTAGTCACTCGTTTCCTTATCAAGACAAGGTGGCTGCCAAGCTCCCATAACAAAAAACTGAAACTCACTAGAATTTTACAGCATCACAAGAAATGTCCTAAATATTAAAAAAATAAAAAATATATGGACCAGCACTCACCAAAAGATTCAAGTTGGACCAATATGCCAATGAGATAAAAAAGCTTAAGTCTTGTCTCCTAATAATGATTTTTTTTTTTTTTTTTTTCATGTTGTTTAAGTGCCAACATTGCTTCCCCTGGCTCCAGTTAGGAAGAAATGGATGTACTGCATCCAGTTCTGGAGCCCTTATTACAAGAAGGATGTGGAGATGCTGGAGTATGTCCAGAGAAGGGCCACGAGGATGATCAGAGGGCTGGAGCAGCTCTGCTGTGAGGACAGACTGAAAGAGTTGGGGCTGTTCAGTCTGCAGAAGAGGAGGCTCCCAGGTGACCTTCTTGTGGCCTTGCAGTATCTAAAGGGGGCCTACAAAAAAGCTGGGGAGGGACTTTTTAGGCTATCAAGGAGTGACAGGATCAGGGGGAATGGAGCAAAGCTGGAGGTGGGCAGATTCAGACTGGATGTGAGGAGGAATTCGTTCAGCATGAGAGTGGTGAGAGCCTGGAATGGGTTGCCCAGGGCAGGAGTTGAGGCCCCACCCCTGGAGGTGTTTAAGGCCAGGCCGGATGAGGCTCTGGACAGGCTGCTCTAGGGTAGGGTGTCCCTGGCCATGGCAGGGGGGTTGGAACTAGATGATCCTTGTGGTCCCTTCCAACCCTGACTGATTCTATGAAATACTTGTAGGTGATTTTTATCTCCGTATCTCTGTGTTATGATTCTTTTAACATCTGCCACTATTGTGTTGAAAGGCATTTGTACATTGACAAAGCTTCAGATTTCTGATACTGGTTCAGGGAAAAGCAGGGCTAACCTTCATGCTAAATCTTTTTGTTTGTTTGTTTTTCCCTTCCCCAGTACCGAAAGTACCAAAAAAGTAATAATTATTTGAGATTTTATTGTCTTTATGTTTCATTGATCGCAAAATCTTCCCAACGTAGTCAACAGAGTAATGAGCTGTCTGCCCTGCATTGTACGGAACACATTTTTACCAGACAAGATCAGAATCAATACTCTGTCACTTCCAGGTCTTCACTGCTACCAACAAAAATGAACCCTCAGGTGTGTCTTATCCTTGGAAATGAGAAGCACCATCTACAAATCAGTAACTCAAGATGTTTTTTGGTTCTGACAGACAAAACACATAGTCTCACCCTGACCATCAACAAATATTCCTTAGTATACCATCCAGCATTTAAAGGATAATCTTGTGAATGGTATATGAAAATAATATTAAAACTAAGTCATAAGCTCTCAGGCTGTAAGCATTTCAAAACTGTGTGTCAGTGCTGATTGTAAAACCAGAGCAGTGATTGGATAGAGGATTCTTGGTGATAGTTTCTACAAAAGACAATTTTTACTGGTCATATGTTCTGTTTGCTTTCTCAGTCATAGTCTAATGCCTAAGACTGAATATTCTACCATGTCTCACTCTTCTATCTTCCCTTCCTCTGTTTTTTCCTACCAGAGTTCCCCAAGTTAGCTTTAGTTCAATCATCTCCCCCCCTCACCAGCTATACATTCCAGATAGGTTATCTCTTCTTCTCTGTTATCTGAGAAGGCACTAGTGGGTCTTCTTTCTAGCCTAAAGAACCTATTTTCAGTCCTACAGTACTGGGAATGGCAGACAGAAAACACACAGATTATGTAATATTTTCTTGGTACCTGCAAACTGGAACTTCATTATATACTACATTTTCAGAGAATTTAGCACTCAGCTTCTGTTTTTCTACTACACACACAGTCCAAGCATTCTCAAGGGTTTTTCTCTTTAGCTACCCTTGGATTACCCCTTCATGAAAACTACGTTTACCTCCAGTACTGAGACACATCCTTTGATCTTGCCAATGGCATGTACAAATGTCAGCCATTTGATTTTATACTAGTCTGCAGACTCAAACACTTTGCATCTACAGCTATGAAATTCAGCTGCCTTGATTCTTGTCTTCACTGTTTTCCATGAATGTCAAGAAAATCTTCTAAAATTCATTCTCTTTGGAATGCTTTTTCAGTGATATTTTCAGTTCTGTATGTGCTGACACAGATTCCTGCTAACTGATTTTAGGTATCCACTACTGCTCTTTAGATTAAAAATCTGCTTGCTCTCAACTACCTCTCTTAGAAGCACAAAACAGTGGAAAATTACCAAGCTCAATAGTACTGATAAACACAAGGTGACCAGAGCAGGCACAGAGGCTAGAGAAGATCTGGTAGTTTGCGTTGCCATGGCACCAGAAGAATGGAGTGGATAGGTGGAGGTTTGCCATTCCATTCTTCCACTTATCACTTGCAGCAGTGCTGAACAGAGGAGTCACACCAAACCCAAGAAATATCTCGTGCAATTGACAAAGGAACAACTGTTTGACCACCAGTAATGATGACTTGCACAACAGTCCTACCCGCATACTTGGCACAACAGTAAATAACGAGGAATAAATATTACCCCAATTTCATATCTCATTTTGAAGGGATTGAGAGCTTGATGCCAATCATCAGGGACAGATATATTTGTACTCCTCATCTCCCCATCCCCCTTCTGAAGGAATTCCTTTTGGTAAAATTTGCGACCTCAGCTATGCTGAATGCTTCCCTGGGAGATTGAGTTTGTGATTGCAACTGTATTTTATAGACCTAGTCTGCATTTACAGAGCTAGTCTGCAGTTTACTGCATTTATCACTGGCAATCTTAAAGGAACTGTTTATGGAGCATATGAATAAACTGTACTATTGGAGTACCTGACTGCTGCTTTTGAATGCAGACAGATCTACAACAGACAGGCTGCTTGTGTGCCAGGTGTCAGGCATACAGTCACAACAGGCATACCTATTAAGAAGTAAGTTCAGGCACCCCTAGCCCCTCTAATTTCTGACGACAGACTAGGACGCAAGGGGACTCATCTCTTACCAAACTTAATTCTTCTATAAATAAAACAATTTCTGTGGATAGTAATTTATGCCTACGGTTCAGTGAGATGAAGCAGGGCTTATAAATTTATGTAGTCTTCACTTGAGAGACTAAAAGTAGTTCTGCTGATCTGACATAGAAACCATGAACAGATCCACGGAAGAAAGAAGGAACATATCTTCCACCCTATTAAATACCCTTAATATGAAATTATACTCCTGCCAGCACTGTGAAGCCTAGTAAGTATTACTTTGATGGGATATTAACATTGCTGCTGAATATTCACATTTCTGGAACTAGAAAAACAAATTAAAACCATAGGAACTGTGGAGTCTTGTGTATAATGTAAAAAGATCATTGAGATGAGAGTGATACTTCTCAGTGCAGTACATTCTAGGAATAATACAGCATATTAACCTTTCTAATGTGGCATTTAGGCAATAAAATTGAAGTTCCTGATGATAAAGAAGCAATCAAATTGTGATTAATGCACTATAGACTATTTGCTTAACTATTTTCCTGTAGATTTCACAGCATTTTACTACCAGCAGTTGCCTTCTGTATTTCCTATTAATTATCTTGTTGCCCATATGCTAGTTCTTGAAACGCTCTTACTTTCCTCTTCTCCTACTGTGTCTTGATGGAAATGTACTGTAATGTGCCATGTCACAGTTGTGCTAAGGAGAACTTGTAAAAAAGAAGCACACTGTGCTAAGTGATGATTATTACTTTCAAACAAGAATGTTAAAAACACCAGTGTGTAAAAAAGAGATCTACAAAGCACCATTTCTTCTCAAAGACAAAAAGAAGAAGGAAACAAAAAAGAGATTGGAAGCATAAGTTGTAATAACAGTCATAAAAATAGTTTTATGTCCCACCACTAGAAAAAAAATCAAACAATAGGCTAATATTTTAAGAAAGTCACACTACCAAGAGAAATAGATTAATCTGGGAGAGAAGAAAGCATGTAATTTCAGGGTATGTTTTTTTCTCAGTCAATCTCATCTTTGTTAGCTGTTCCAGCACTAGACTAATCCTAGTTACGCAGACTCTAAACAGGGAGAGAGAAAAGCATTTGAAGTGTCCTTTTATTACATATATGTTGAGATAGAACTAGCTGTCTTCTAAAAACTGTTATGGAGGCAGGGAATTAATGTGGCCGAGTTGGGAATTTATATAAAAAATAGAGTTATTTTATTTCCCCGAAAATACTCCCCCAAAACTATATCATAGTAGTATCATAGTATCATCAGGGTTGGAAGAGACCTCNGTCTTTCGGGTCTTTTAGAAGCCTCCAACGGTCATTAAGAGCTATAAAGCTTCACAAAGGAAGTGCTTAAGGCGAAGTAGTCCTTTGGAACTTGTCTTTGGAGCGTCAGGGGCTCCCTGTGTAGAAGTTATCCAGGCGGGGGGGGGGGGTGTGGAGAACTCCAAGGCAGGAATGAACTCCACGGCAGGAACACCCCAAGGCAGGAACCCCAAGGCAGGAAATCCCCCCAATATTTATAGCCTTCCTAGACAAAGAGCTGAGTTACCACTTCCTAGCCGCAAAGAACACACAGCCGATCCCCAGCCGAGTCCAGTGCGGACCTGGACGAGTCCTTCGTGCCAGAAGGGTCCCTTGCTCCCCCCCTTCACGTCTGCAGGGCGCGGGGGAGGGGGGACAGGTCTTTTCGTGCCTTTTCCCTCTCCCATTCAAACCACAGAGGGAGAGGAATTTTGGGGTATACGGGACTCCAGGACAAAAACATAGCTTTCTAATTTTTAGATAAGTAACTTAGACTTCATGTACAACTTTTAAGTGAAAAAGTTGGAGCAGGAAGGAAATCAGAACCCTTCCATCTGTTTTTGTCCCACTTACAGTATGCAAACTGTATTTAAGCATTTAAGCAGTGCTGTGATAGACAGCTCCCACAGCCAATGGAGATTCAGGCAGATTCAGAGAAACTCAATTTACATTAAGTCCTCAAAAAGCCAAAGTCTATAGTGGCAACTGAAGTCAGATGAATCAGATCTTTATGCAAAAAAGCTTTGCATTTTGCCAAGGTCTCACAATAAATGGAATGCTTCTCAGCTAACCCACAGAGATAAGAAGCCAAGCTGATTGCCTACATCACACATTTAATACTTACATTACTTGATGACACTAACGCATAGGAATTGCAAGGACATTTCTAAACATCATTTAATTGGTGGCCACATGTGTCAAGGTCATATCAAGTTTAATTTTGTATATAAAGATCAAATCCTATGTTTTGTTTGAAAGTCAGAAGTATTCTGGGACTCTTAACTTGTGTTTGCTTTAGTCTTTATTACTTTTCTTTCTGTTACTATGCATTGCTAGTACAGCTTTAAGTGGTGTAATTAAAGAAAATCTCACATATCAGAAAATAAACTTCCAGGTCAGGTGTAAGTCTTACAGTGAGTTCCAAAATGTGTTTTTTGTTTTTTTTTTTTTTGTAATTTCTGTGTCTCTGGTTTATTACTTATTTAAATTACTCTGCTCTTTTTGCAACATTTTCAGTTTACTTTTACTATTACAAAGGATGCTAGATGGAAAAAAAAAAGGTCTTAAAAAAAAAACCAACAAACCCTTGGAATGTCAAAATAACAACTTTAGCAATCAGAATTTAACTAAACAAGTGAAGGGATTTGATTTCTTAGAATCACAGAATCATAAAATCAGCCAGGTTGGAAGAGACCTCCAAGATCATCCAATCCAACCAAGCACCCAGCCCTGGCAAATCAACTAGACCATGGTACTAAGTAACTCAGCCAGACTTCTCTTGAGCACCTCCAGGGACACCAACTCCACCACCTCCCTGGGCAGCCCACTCCAATGCCAATCACTCTCTCTGGCAAGAACTTTCTCCTAACATCCAGCCTAGACCTCTGCCAGCACAACTTGAGGCTGTGTCCTCCTGTTCTCTTGCTGGTTGCTTGGCAGAAGAGACCAACCCCATCTGGCTGCAGCCTCCCTTCAGGGAGTTGTAGACAGCAATGAGGTCACCCCTGAGCCTCCTCTTCTCCAGGCTAAACAACCCCAGCTCCCTCAGCCTCTCTTTACAAGGCTGTGCTCCAGGCCTCTCACCAGCTTTGTTGCCCTTCTCTGGACACGTCCCAGTATCTCAACATCTCTTTTGAATTGAGGAGCCCAGAACTGGACACAGGACTCAAGATGCAGCCTGACCAGTGTTGAGTACAGAGAAAGAATAACCTCCCTTACCCTACTGGCCACACTGTTCCTAATCCAGGCCAGGATGCCATTGGCTCTCTTGGACACCTGGGCACACTGCTAGCTCACGTTCAGTTATTATCTACCAGTGCCCCCAGGTCCCTCTCTGCCTGGCTGCTCTCAGCCACCCTGTCCCCAGCCTGTAGCACTGCTTGGGGTTGTTGTGGCCAAAGTGCAGAACCCTGCATTTGGCCTTGTTCAATCTCATCCCATTGGCCTCTGCCCACCCATCCAGCCTGTCTAGGTCCCTCTGCAGGGCTATCCTACCCTCCAACAGATCCATACCTGTTCCTAGTTGGTGTCATCTGCAAACTTACTGATGCTGGACTCAATCTCCCATCCAGATCATCAGTAAAGATACTGAACATGACTGGGCCCAGCACTGATCCCTAGAGCACATCACTAGTGATAGCTGCCAACTGGATGTGGCACCATTCACCACCACTCTCTGGGCCTGGCCTTCCAGCCAGTTCTTGACCCATATCAGAGTGAATCTGCCCAAGCCACAAGAAGCCAGCTTTACCAGGAGCTTGTTGTGGCAGATGGTGTCAAAGGGTTTGCTGAAGCAAAGTGTGGATAATGTAATACATTGCTTTTGGGTTTTTTTGGCAAATAAATGCTCAGCAGTAGCACTAACAATGTCACCTTCCACTGCATGATACAGTCTCTTCCACAGTCGTTTGAGTACTGTAATCTATCACAATAACCTCTTAGGTGGCTGCACAAATGTTTAAATAGGAGTTTTGGATAAAACACAAAATAAAACAAGTGAAAGATGTTCTGTTGCTGTCTGGAGTCACTGTAGTTTTATATAAACACTATCTATCCTCAGTTAAATAAACACCTTACAGATCATCCGTTAAGTGCAGGATGCTTTAAAGTCTGAACAGAAACTGCACAGGTCTCCTTGTAGATTTATATTTGCTATTTACAGTGCAAGTAGGACATTTTGTACAACAATATATTTTGAAAAAACATATGTCTGACAGAGCATAAGATAGAGAAAATCACAGAATGCTTTAAAATTTCAGCATGTTACTGGTAAACTGTAACTAACATGCTTGTTGCTAATAAAAGTCAATTAAATGTTAGCTCTGGTAATCCCATCTGTTGCACATTGCTCAAAAACTTGTTTTAAAAAGTCTGAACTTTTGCTTCATGCCCCTGGATTCATAGAAAATATACAGCAGATAGATTTAATATCCTCAAAGAATAATTTTGTTTCAAAGTGACTTCTGAAGGTCATCTGATCAAACTCCCTGCTCAGTGCACATCGAGCTAGGTCAGGTTACTCAATGACATTTTCGGTCAAGTCATTACTACCTCCAAGAACAGATCTCAAAAACTCCATTGCTTATTGCTTTTCTAGTGTGTGACTACTCCCATGGTTTAAAAATAAAAATAATCTTAACATAGTGTGTTCCAATTTGTGCCTGTTATCTATCATTCTGCACCTCCAACAGCAATCTGACACCATCTTTTTATCTTTCGAACAAGCAGATGCAGAGAGCAATAAGGCCTCCCTTAGCCCACCCTTACCTAGGTTCAACAAGCCCATCTCTCCCAGACTCTCCTCACATGCCATGTGCTCCAGCATCCAACCACTTAGCAACCTCCACTGGACTCATTTCAGTGCATCCATGTCCTGTACTGATGGACAACAAAGTAGACACAATACTTTGTATGTGGTCTCATGGGTGTCAAATGGGGAAGGATCACCTTCCTTAACTTAATCACTCTCACTAATACATCCTAGGATGTTGTTGGCCTCCTTGCTGCCACGGTACATTGTTGGGTTACATTCAACTTGGTGTCCTTCAGAACCCCCAGGTCCTTTTGTGCAGAGCTGCTTCCTAGGCAGTTGCTCCCCAGTCTGTACTGGTGCACAAGGTGGCTTGTCCCCATATTGCAGACTTCATATTTCCCTTCATTGAACTTTGTAATGTTCTTGTCTGCCCATTCCTCCACCCTGCCATCTAGATAGCAGCCTTGTCCTCGAATAGACAGATCATCTGCACCTGCCAGTTTGGTGACACGTGCAAACTTTTATCTACTGAGAGAAAGACTTCTATCCTATGATCTAAATAATTAAGTTGTTAAACAGTGCTGGACTTTAGTGCCTGAAGAACATCTCTATTTGCTGGCAAGCATCTGGAATTTTTCTGCCTGTCTGCCCTGTCAGCTTTCCACCAAATTCATTGCCTATTTATCTGTGTCACCAATGTGGTGATAAGGAGGTCAACACTGTCAAAACAAAGCATGCCATGAAGTTAACAATGCTTTTATCTGGTCCCCATCTATTGACCAGTATTTGGTCAGCTATTTTAAATAGCAAAAAGCCACCTGATGACTTTGTATATAAATTCAGTTAAACAGCACATGTTAAATAAATGTTAACATTGTCTCCCTTCTTATCTCACAGAATTAACCAGATTGGAAAAGACCTCTAGGATCATCCAGTTCAACCTATGACATAACTTCTCTTATTGACTAAACCGTGGCACTAAGTGCCTCATCCAGCCTCCTCTTAAACACCTCCAGGGATGGTGACTCCACCATCTCCCAGGGCAGCCCATTCCAATGACTGGCTGTGAAGAACTTCTTCCTGATGTCCAGCCTAAACCTGCCCTGGTGCAGTTTGAGACTGTGTCCTCTTGTTCTGTCACTGGGTGCCTGGGAGAAGAGACCAACCTGTCTACGACCTCCTTTCATGTAGTTGTAGAGAGTAATAAGGTCTCCCCTCCTCCAGGCTAAACAACTCCAGCTCCCTCAGCCACTCCTCACAGGGCTGTGTTCCAGTCCCCTCACCAGCCTTTTTGCCCTTCTCTGGACATGTTCAAGCACCTCAACATCTTTCTTAAATTGAGGAGCTCAGAACTGGACACAGTACTCAAAGTGTGGACTAACCAGCACTGAGTACAGAGGCAGAATGACTTCCCTGGTCCTGCTGGCCACACTATTCCTGATACAGGCCAGGATGCTGTTGGTCTTCTCAGCCACCTGAGCACACTGCTGGCTCATGTTCAGTTGGCTGTCAATCAGTACCCCCAGGTCCCTCTCTTCCTGTCTGCTCTCCAGCCACTCTGTCCCCAGCCTGTAGCACCATATGAAGTTGTTGTGGCCAGTGTGCAGAACCCAGCACTTGCACTTGTTAAAACTCATGGCACTGGACTGTGCCCATTTATCCCTTTTAGTTAAAGCCATATTTAGACTGAAATAAAATACTGATGTCTGAATATGCAACCACTATCCATTAATGACTTCACCAACATCTATGAATCAGATTTTTCTTAGTGTCAATGTGGAGCATTGTTACAGTTTTGTATGCTTCAAGATGAGCTGTTGTAAATGGAACTGGATAGGAAAGGTTTTACATCGCACTATTTCCCCACTCCAACCAACCAAATCTTAAATATGAAATTTGGTGAGTTGGGTAATAAAATGACTGATGACATGATTGCTGAAGCTCTTCACTATAAAAGACCATTATAAAATTAGCATAAGGTACACACTTCACATAAATTAAATGGTTGCTCCATCTGCTGTATAATCAGAATTCTCAATAAGTTAAAGGATCTAGATACAGACAGTACATGTCACTAAGACTACTTACATGCTTATAATTAACTTTTAATATCGTTTTGCTGTGATGGGACTAATGACCCTTGCAGTGTGAAGCAAAGACCTGCATCTGTAAGACACTAAATACCTTCTATCATTTCATTCAAAGGCACTTGAAAGCATTCCACACCTCCCAGGCTTGGAATTGTAATGTACATTTGAGTCCTTTATATTGCTAACATTTTGACTAGGTTGCAGACACGTCACTCATTTTATTCATGTATGTTCTTCTGGTTGTGGATATTTTCCTTATAACCATCCTCCAATTCAGGACATCAAAGCAATTTCAGATTTTCCGAGTTTATGTTTAGCAATTCATCTTGAAATACAGTGAAATAAAAATGTGGAATAAGCTCAATCAGGTCAGTAGTCTAACTGCAGTTTCAAGATGCAAAATGATCACTAAATTTTAAGCAAAGTTTCCTGAGTGGTAAAGCACTGACAGATTAAATCATTGTTAACTATGAGGTATTTCAATTTTCCCTTTGAAACAATGAATCAAATGGCATGACACTGAGATGAAGAAACTGGTGGCAAAACTCAAAAAGCCACATTCTAAATTACTAAGCATTACTTACATAACAACACAAGCAGAACCATGTTCTTCATTGGGAGAGAGAATGCAAGCTACAGTCGTTCTCAAAAGCTTACCAAGTATGAATAAAATATTTAAGAACTTCCCATTCTTTAAAATCAAGCTTCAATTACAGTTTTAAGGAAAAACACAGCAAACCTCTCTCAGTATTTACTGATGTAGAAAAGCAGTTGTTATGAGAGGGGCTAATGGTACATCAAGGGCTAATGGTACATCAATAAACAGAGTTTATTATACTAACAAGGTCTATAAAAAACTTCCAGCAACAAACACATAGTGGTTCAAAGTAAAGTGATTTATAAAATAAGTCATATATTCTAAAAAGAGCTGCATCCCAACGAGGTTGCCACCACAATTTTGAGACAGACTATCTGCTGGTTTATAAAGAGAGAGCTGAGACCATGCATTACGATGCTGATATCTGACAAGTCTGACAAACTGATAAATTGCTGACTTTAGAGGTTATCTTCTCTACATATGACACCCCTGAAAACTAAAACAATAAAACCCACCAAAGTAGTTAGAAGGATGTATTTGGTTTAGCTTATTGCTATTTTTTTGCATTTTGCTGCCATGCCCCTGGCCAGCCTTCAGATGTTTATAAGTATCTGAAGGCTGGCCAGGAGTGAGGGGACAAGCTCTGCTCACTTGCTCCCTGGGATAGGACAGGGAGCAGCACAAGAGGTTCTGCCTCAACACAAGGGGGAACTTCTTTACTGTAAGGGTCAGAAAGCACTGGAATGGGCTTCCCAGAGAGGTTGTGGGGGTCCCCCTCTCTGGAGCCTTTCAAGGCCTGTCTGGATGTGTTCCTCTGTGATCTGTGTTAGATAGTATTGTCCTGCTCTGGCAGGGGGGTTGGACTCGATGATCTCCTTGGGCCCTTTCCAACCCCTAACATCCTGTGATCCTTTTTTTTTAGACATCACACATGCATTTCACTGTATGATCATGTAATTCTGACAATAAATTAGGAACTTAAATTTACCAGACATATGGCTTTGCAGATTGAAAATCTACAGAAATTGACAAGCAAGTAAAGACACAGATTGCAATTAAGAAGTATAGAAATCTTAAACCAAGAGAGACATGGATATTTGTGCTACCAATTAAGTTAGTAGAATCATTCAAACCTAATTCCTAAAAAAGCCCTGAAATGAAAAGGAAAAAAAAAATCAACCCCAAACCCATCAAATAGCAGCAGGGTAAATTCTCATCTTGGAAACAAAATAATCCACACTAAAATCTAAAAAAGGAAGCTAATTAAACTTGGCATTTCTGCTCTTATTTTACACTTCTTGCTTCTAATGCTTGAATTTAAAATGTTGCTATTCAACATTTAGTTGAATATTCAACTTAAAAATTTCCATTAATAAAAAGCACAGAGAATGCAAACAGAAATTTCCAACTTTCATTGTTCGCTATATTTTTATGAAGTCTACACTGTTCTCTGATCCCACATCAATCTCATGACTTTGCTATTTGGCAAGTGTATTTAGAGTCATAGAATCAAGCAGGTTGGAGGAGACCTCCAAGATCATCCAGTCCAACCTAGCACCCAGCGCTGTTCAGTCAACTAGACCATGGCACTAAGTGCCTCATCCAGGCTTCTCTTGAACACCTGCAGGGACAGTGACTCCACCACCTCCCTGGGCAGCCCATTCCAATGCCAATCACTCTCTGTGAAGAACTTCCTTCTAACATTCATTCCTTAAAAGTTTTCAAACGTTCACAAGTTGTCCTTCACTGCTTTTCTTACCTTAATTTCCTCACTGCCTCACTTCCTCCATGCACATATTCTCTTTTCCTCACTTAGAATTTGTATTTCAAAAGAACGATTTGACATTTGACACTGAAGACTGAACAACTCAGTGAATAGCAGGGGTATTATATCTCTGCTCATAGAAAGGGATATATATAACTGTAGTTGATTATTTTTTTACAGAATCATAGAATCAGTCAGGATTGGAAGGGGCCACAAGGATCATCGAGTTCCAACACCCCTGACATGGGCAGGAACACCCTAGCCTAGAATAGCCTGGCCACATCCTCATCCAGCCTGGCCTTAAACACCTCCAGGGATGGGGCCTCAACCACCTCTCTGGACAACCATTCCAGGCTCTCACCACTCTCATGCTGGACAACTTCCTCCTCACCTCCACTCTGAATCTCCCCACCTCCAGCTTTGCTCCATTCCTCCTACTCCTCTCACTCCCTGAGACCCTAAAAAAGTCCATCCCCAGGGAGGATATACATCATACATGCATCAGTCACAAATCTTCAAACATACTGCAATGACCTAATTTCATTCATCTCAAATTTATTTCACTATATTGTTTTAAGGAATCTTAGAATCAGTCAGGGTTGGAAGGGACCACATGGATCATCTAGTTCATGAGGTCTTTTTAAAAGTAAGATTGTTTCTTTATTGGGATTTTCATTTTTTTAACCATTCATTATGTTGCTTTTCTCTCAAAGAAGTTTAAAAGTGTGAATATATCAAAGTAATACAAAAATCTAAAAATCAGAATGATAGGTTGATAGGTTTTGCCAGCCCATACCTGCTCAATTCTAATACAATCTCATTCTAAGGTTGATCAGATGAATTCTGCTCTGACAGCTTATTTGTCACAACTGACAAATGCATATAAAACTGACAAACTCAGACCTGGAAACTAGCATTTTAGATGTCTAAATACAGAGAAAAGTAAAACCAGCCACAGAGCTAGCTCTATAAGTGTATAATGAGCTGTCGTATAAGAAAAACACAGTTAAACCATCGAATTACAACATAGTGTAAGTTACAGAAAAGAATAAATAAGGACATAACTGCTGGACCAGCAAAGGAGGCTCACAGAAATCTGCTCTATTACTTCAGTAGCAGCTTCAGTGTAGACCAAAAGGTGAAGTCGGCGTCCCTGGAGGTGTTCAAGCAAAGACTGGATGGGGCACTTAGTGCCATGGTCTAATTGGGCTGGATGATCTTGGAAGTCTTTTTCAACCTGGTTGATTCTATGATTCTATGATTCTTTCTCAGAAATAATATGTAATCTACTCTCTGTTTCATTTCATGAGCCAGATGTTTTTAATTTTGTTAGTCTATGAAGAATCAAATTGCTCCCAATATGATTCAGTTTCTGAATAATGCATTTTTGCCTCATTGATTCTGATTAATTTTTAATATAAATGGTATACCTGCTCTGTCAGGTTTAAATGGAATAAAAATAAAATATTGACAGATAAAATTATTTATTTCTGTCTTAATATACTTCACAAATGAATAAAAGAAAGGATAATTTTGGAAAAAAAACAACCAAACCAAACTTCTCTTAATATTTTTCTAATGTAGAACAAGGGCAATTACAAAGCTTCCCTAAAGCTTTGGTCAGGGGTGACCTCATTGCTGTCTACAACTACCTGAAGGGAGGTTGTAGCCAGGTAGGGGTTGCTCTCTTCTGCCAGGCAACCAGCAACAGAACAAGGGGACAGAGTCTCAAGTTGTGTGAGGAAAGGTCTAGGCTGGATGTTAGGAGGGAGTTCTTGCCAGAGAGCATGACTGGCATTGGAATGGGCTGCCCAGGGAGGTGGTGGAGTCACTGTCTCTGGAGGTGTTCAAGAAAAGATTGGATGAGGCATTTAGTGCCATGGTCTAGTTGACTGGATAGGGATGGGTGATAGGTTGGACTGGATGGTCTTGGACATCTCTTCCGATTTGGTTGATTCTATGATTATATCTATCGATCTATATATTCTAAGGATGCTTTACTATCGTCACCTGTATGTGAACATGTACCTGAGTAACACACTCTTCTCACTTAGCTGACACTGCATTCATCACAGCAGGCTAAAGTTGAGAGGAATCACTAGATCTACGATTTCAAAAGGACTACTTACAAAATAAAGTTCTATATGAGGTGTCGTACACCGTAATGTGTAAGTACAGAGTAGCTTCAGTCAAAAACATTACCAATACATTTCTGCATATAGAAGATTCACAAGATGAAAATGCAGATAGTCTAAAACCGCCTTACCATAGTGTAGTTGTGAGCCACCTTCATAAGCTCTGTGCAGCCTTGTGCATCAGCAAATGCTCGTATTCCCAAACAGTTGGACGGGTGCAAAAGCTTCATCAGAAAATGGCAGCAAACTTCTACTACTTGAGGGAGCTGAAGGAGGCAGGCAGCTGCTAGAAGATTTTCAATGGTGTCTTCTTTCAATTCCAGGCAGCCTTAAACAAAAAGATTGACAACACGTGACTTTGCAACATTTGGACTGTTTTTTGTCAGAACAATAAAACTTGAGCAAACACCTGGATATCTAACAGCCCTTATTTATTTGCTTATGCATTTAAATTAGTAATTCAACTCGCATTACCTTCAGTGGTACAGAGTAAAACACACAGCCATTTACCTCCCAGCAAAGAATGAACTAATTGTCTAACATAGTAAGAATAGAGTCATAAAACCACCTTCAAAATAGAGCTTAAAATCACCAAACTTCACATTGTTTATTTGTAATGTGACTTCAGAACTCATTTTATCTGAATAACATATGGCAGGTCTCTCATAGCAAATAGTTCTTCTAAATGACTTAGTGTTAGATAAAGGAACATATATGGTTTCATCATATTTATCTTTCATTAATTAACATTTAGATTGCACCTCATTTCATAAGCTGTTATCTTTGTCTTGCAGACTGATACACTGTGCTAGTTTGAATCTAGCTGGGATATTTTGGTGATACACTGTGCTAGTTTGAGTCTAGCTGGGATATTTTGGTGAGAAGAATTAGATAATAGGCTGTGAAAAGGAAACAGTGGTGATGTCTACTGCACTCACAGGCTTGCTGAGATGTATAAAAAACCAAGAACATAAACATAGATAAAAGAGTTGCTCTCTGGCTCTGGCTGCCTGCATTTCTCTCTAACCTGCTGTCTGTGTAACTAATCCCTCTGCTTCCAAACCCTTCTGAACCAACCCTGGCCAATCCTCCAAACTCATCTAGAATGTAAGGCAAACCCTGGGATAAGGTAAAGGGGTGGAAAGGAGGTGGGAGGGTGGTTGAGAGCCCCCTCCTGGGGACTCTGGTTTCTGGGAGGGCTGTTGTGTTTCTGTATTACTTTTTAACTTGTCTATTTCTGTCTAGAGCTGTATAGATTGTAAATACCTGCTTATATCTTGTGCTTAGCTGTAAATATAAAGCTCCATTCTAATTTCCAGCTTGGCTGAGTCTAGTCTGGGTGATTTCTTAAGTGTGGGGGGAGTGGGTAACTCCTAAACCATCACATACATTTTTTAATAAATAAAAGAGAATAAAATAAACTGTTTAAATAATTGATTTTTGGCAGAAGTGCTACTCTCATCCTTGTGCTCTCCCCAAGACATCCTTTTTAAATGTTGGGTTTTTTTTGTGGTTTTTGTTTTGCTTTGTCTTGTTGTTTCCCCACATTAGTATCTCTTATCTTTTACATGACTTACATGAGAAAATAGAATTGAGAGATTCTCAGATGTCTTGGAGAATCAAAAAGGAAAATTAAAAAATGAAATGTGCTAATAGATACATTTAAAGAAAATAACAATTCTAATTTTGTTTTGCTGCTGGTAAAGGGCTAACCCTCCTGGGAGAGTGGTCTTCACCCTGACCCCAGGTCCTCCTGACTCCTCCCCAGGGGTGGGTCCAAGCCTTACTTCAGATGTAGTGCTTAGCCCACTCCCAATTCCTATCTAGCCCCCTATAAAAACAGAGGAACTTACAAGTTCGTTCTCTCTTGCCCTGCCTCCCTGCTTGACAGCAACACACTCCTGTTTCTGATGCTTTTTGTTTGACCACGTGGCCATCAATCCATGAGGCAGACAAAACCCACTGCCATCACTCTAGTTGTATGTATATCTTTTATGTCTTGTTTTCCCTTCCCTATTCCTCTTTGTAACTCCCCTACCTCAAATACCCTTTATTTATTGTTAAAGTTTTCTCTTTTAACTTCCAAATCAAAGTGAGACAATTTATTTGCCTATGTTTTACCTTTTCCTCTCTACATCTAATTCCTTTTCTCTGAAAAAAAAGGGGGAAGAGGGAAAAGCATCCTATAAATTGTTATTGGTTCTATAAACTACACTTGAGTCTCTGGGAAATTTAAACTAAAACTGAGACAGCTGTATTTGGAAAAATAATTTCAAATTATAAGATGATTAAGTGCACATTGATCTTCATGTTCAAAGTAATGTAATTCAACAGATACTGTACTTCTTGTCACATAAAGAGAAATCTACAAATCTTAACAGTCCATTCACAAGGCACCAAGTAATTCACCCTCAAATTCACAACAGAATGACACTGAAAAGTTCTCATATATCACGATACCAAATGCAAAACATTGTCACCATGTCACTGAAGTTCTGATCTCTTTTCCTTCTTCCACAGTATCTGCTGGTTTTTATATAAGATGGAAGCTGGGAAGTTGGATATCATTTGATTTAGTTATAACACACTTTTTTAGAATCATAGAATCAAGCAGGTTGGAAGAAACATCCAAAATCATCGAGTCCAACCTAGCACCCAGCCCTGGCCAATCAACTAGACCACGGCACTAAGTACCTCAGCCAGTCTTTGCTTGAACACCTCCAGGACACCTCCAGGGACGGCGACTCCACCACCTCCCTGGGCAGCCCATTCCAATGCCAATCACTCTGGCAAGAACTTCCTCCTAACATCCAGCCTATGCCTCCCCCAGCACAACTTGAGACTGTGTCCCCTTGTTCTGTTGCTGGTTGCCTGGCAGAAGAGACCAACCCCACCTGGCTACAACCTCCCCTCAGGTAGTTGTAGGCAGCAATGAGGTCAGCCCTGAGCCTCCTCTTCTCTAGGCTGCACACCCCCAGCTCCCTCAGACTCTCCTCACAAGGCTGTGCTCCAGGCCCCTCACCAGCTTTGTCGCCCTTCTCTGGACATGTTTCAGTATCTCAACATCTCTCTTGAATTGAGGAGCCCAGAACTGGACACAGCACTCAAAGTGTGGCCTGACCAGTGTTGAGTACAGAGGAAGAATAACCTCTCTTGTCCCACTGGCCACACTGTTCTTGATCCAGGCCAGGATGCCACTGGCTCTCTTGGCCATCTGGGCACACTGCTGCGTCATGTTCAGCTACTATCTCCCAGTACCCCCAGGTCCCTTTCTCTCCAGCCACTCTGTCCCCAGCCTCTAGCACTGCTTGGGGTTGGTTGCTGTGGCCAACACATAGAACCCTGCCCATGCTTCTTTTGATGCAGCCCAAGATGTAACTGGCTTTCTGGGCTGAGGGGGCACACTGCTAACTTATATTCAGTTTTTCATTCACCTCAATTCCTTCTCTGCAAGGCTGCTCTCAGTCAACCCATTCCCTTGTCGGTATCTGTGCTTGAGATATCTGTAACTCAGGTGCAGGACCTTGCAGAGAAGCCACTGGACGTTTTCTCCCTTGATTAATAAGTAAGACAGAAATTCATTTGCACTCTTTCATAAAAATGTGAAGGAATTCTTTCGAGATTGTCATACTGATTGCATCGAGAAATGTATAATTTGTAATTGATGAGGTGACCCCTGAGCCTGCTCTTCTCCAGGCTAAGCAACCCCAGCTCCCTCAGCCTCTCCTCACAGGCCTTGTGTTCCAGGCCTCTCACCATCTTTGTGGCCTTTCGAGAGGGCCTGTAGGAAAGATGTGGAGGAACTCAGCATCAGGGAGTGTAGTGACAGGAGAAGGGACAGTGGTTACAAACTGAAATATGAGATATTAGAGAGAAATTCTTTACTAAGGGTGACAAGATACTTAAATTGCCCAGAGAAGCTGGGTATGTCCCCTACCTGAAAGTGTTCATTGCCACAATGATGGGGCTTTCAGCAACCAACTTTCAGTGGTCTGTTTGGAATTAAATGATCCTTAAAGTCCATTTCAATCAAACCATTATGATTCTGGGATAACTGTGGATATGAATGCATTACAGCTTGACTTTGGACCAAATCCAGAGTCATGACTTTACTACTTAGTACATCTAGGCTGAGAGATAGAAAATTATTATCAGATTGAGTTAGAGACTACTTTCCGGTGTTGATTCCTTTCAGTACTACCTAACCGTTTTTTGTTTTGTTTTGCTTTTTGTTGTGTCCAAACACAGTAAGAATTAAAACAAGGTTCTCCTGGATCCTCTTTTCACAAAACATTAGAATCATAGAATCAAGCAGGTTGGAAGAGACCCCCAAGATCAGCCAGTCCAACCTATCACCCAGCCCTGCCCAATCAACTAGACTATGGCACTAAGTGCCTCAGCCAGGCTTTTCTTGAACAGCTCCAGGGATGGCAACTCAACAACCTCCCTGGGTAGCCCATTCCAATGCCAATCACTCTCTCTGGCAAGAACTTCCTCCTAACATCCAGCCTATACCTCGTCTGAATTACCTGAAATGATAAGTCTCTAATAGATATAATAGCTCTTCAAGTCTTTATCTTCATTTTTAAACAGACACTTGTAACTGTAGTCATCTTTTTCAGAAAGGTAGTATGACATTTTAATGCAAATTTCTCTGGCACATCAAGTGTTTAGCATGGTCAGAATTAGGGGGAAAAAAGCTGTTAAGAAGCTCAGTATATAGTGTCAACACTTCAGACAGTTTCATGCTGCAATTAAAATATCCAAACATCTATTTTTACATCTTTAATAGGATATTCAAGAAGACATGAATATCACTACTTCCTCAATTCACATCCCCCACACATTTTCGTGTAATAAAAGCTTGTCCAAGCACTTCAATCTGAGCAAAACAAATTAACCAAAGCTTAAAATCTCGTGTTGTATTACATTACTGAGGATGAAAAAATACATATGAGAAAAAAAAGAACACAATCAAAAGAACCTTAATGGATTCTAATAGTTATTCTAAATTATAGTTCTGCTTGTGACAAAGTTTATGCACATTTCTTATGTAGAAATTAAAATGCCTGTATTTAGGAGGCATTCTTATAATGAACATATACCTTATTGCCAAATATGAAACAAAGATAATACATAAAGTTCCCTAAAATAGCTATTCTTAAAGGACAGTTGAGGTATTTAACATTTTTTTCTCATCTCCCTAGGCAATTCTAGTACAACTATTTTTATGCATAAAGAATGAGGTCATCACATTAACGAGGAAGTAGTCAGTGATCTGGAGAAGAGGAGGCTCCAAGGAGACCTTCTTGTTGCCTTCCAGAATCTGAAGGAGGCCTACAAAAAAGCTGGGGAGGGACTTCTTAGGCTATCAGGGAGTGACAGGACTAAGGGGAATGGAGCGAAGCTGGAGATGGGTAGGTTCAGACTGGATGTGAGGAGGAAGTTGTTCAGCATGAGAGTGGTGAGAGCCTGGAATGGGCTGCCCAGGGAGGTGGTTGAGGCCCCATCCCTGGAGGTGTTTAAGGCCAGGCTGGATGAGGCTGTGGCCAGGCTGTTCTAGGGTAGGGTGTCTCTGGCCATGGCAGGGGGGTTGGAACTAGATGATCCTTGTGGTCCCTAGATGATCCCTGTGGTCCCTTCCAACTCTGACTTTTTCTATGATTCTATGATCTGCTACATTGCTTAGACCCACACAAGTCTATGGGGCTGGACAGGTTACACCCAAGGGTGCTCACAGATGTGCTCACCAAGCCCCTCTCCATTATTCACCTCAAGTCCTGGTTAACTGTGGAGGTCCTAATGGGCTGGAGGGTAGCAAATGTGACACCTGTCTATAGGAAAGGCAGAAAGGAGGATCTGGGAAACTGTAGACCTGTCAGTCTATAGTTACACACCATACAGAGAACAGCCAGGGGACCTGGCCCAGCCAGCATGGGTTTATGAAGGGAAGGTCTTGCCTGGCAAATCTGATTTCTTTTTATGACAAGATGATGTGACTATTGGATGAGGGAAAGGCTGTGGATATTCTCTACCTAGATTTCCAAAAAGCCTTTAACACTGTTCCCCACAGAATTCTTGTGGACAAACTGACTGCTCAGGGCTTGGAGAAGCATAGCTCTGCTGGATAAAGCACTGGCTGGATGAAAGGCCCCAAAGGGTGGTGGTCAATGGAGTTAAATCCAGCTGGTGGCTGGTCACAAGTGGTGTCCTCCAGGGCTCAGTGTTCCGACCACTTCTGTTTAACATCTTTATTGATGATCTTGATGAAGACTCTCTTCAGCCTGGAGAAGAGAAGGCTTTGAGGAGACCTTATAGTAGCCTTCCAGTATCTGAAGAGGGCTTACCAGGAAGGCTGGCGAAGGACTATTTACAAGGTCTTGTAATGACAGGACGAGGGTAATGGGTTTAAACTGGAGATTCAAACTAGATGTTGGGAAAGGATTCTTTACAGTGAGGGTGGTGAGACATTGGAATGGGTTGCCCAGGGAGGTTGTGGATGCTCCTTCCCTGGAGGTGTTCAAGGCCAGGTTGGATGAGGCCTTGAGTGACCTCTCCTAGTGGGAGGTGTCCCTGCATGTGGTGAGGAGTTGGAACTGGATGATCTCTGAGGTCCCTTCCAACCTAAACCATTCTATGATTCTATGATATGTGTTATCAGTAAGTTTGCAGATGACACCAAGTTAGGTGGCAGTGTTGATCTGCAGGAGGGTAGGGAAGCTCTACAGAAGGATTTGGATAGATTAGATTAATGGGACAGTGCTAATGGCATGAACTTCAACAAGGCCAAATGCTAGGTCCTGCACTTGAGTCACAACAATCCCAAACAATGCCACAGGTTTGAGGAAGTGTGGCTGGAAAGCTGTCTGGCAGAAAGAGACCTGGGGGTTATAACAGATAACAACTCAGTATGAGCCAGCAGTGTGACCAGGTGGCAAAGAAAGCCAGTGGTATCCTGGCTTGTATTAGAAATGCTGTGTCCAGCAGGAGTAGGGAGGTGATTGTCCCCTTGTGCTTGGCTTTGTGAGGCCACACCTCAAGTATTGTGCTCAGTTTTGGCACCTCATTACAAGAGAGATGTGGAGGTGCTACAGCAAGTGCAGAGGAGGGCAGCGAAGCTGATGAAGGGCCCAGAGAATAAATCTTATGAAGAGAGACTGAGGGAGCTGGGAATTGTTAGTTTGAAAAAGAGGAGGCTGTTATGAGATCTCATTGTTGGCTACAACTACCTGAAAGGATGTTGTGGAGAGACTGCTATTGATCTCTTCTCACAAGCAAATTGTGATAGAACAAGGAGGAATGGCCTCAAGCTGCAACTGCCTAAGTTTAGACTGGACATCAGGATTTTTTTTTTTCACGGAAAGAGTGGTCAGGAATTGGAAGAGGCTGCCCAGGGAAGTGTTTGAGTCACCAACCCTGGATGTGTGAAAAAGTCGTTCAGATGTGATGCTTGAGGATATGGTTTAGGGCGAACCTTGTAGAGTAGGGATTATTGGTCGGATATGGTGATCCTGAGGGTCTTTTCCAACCTGAATGTTTCAGTGATTCTGTGAATCACTGCATCTTTGGCCACATTTGCATGATGTCAGTAAGTTCATAGTGTATCACAAGAATCAGCCTCCCACAGTTACTGATTAATACATTTCAATACAAATACAGAGGGATCGCTCAGTAGGTACCACTCACTACCTCTGTTCATCAGCAGCAAAGTTTACCCCAAATCTGCTAACGCACAGTAATGTCACTTTATCTCATATGCACAGTTACTTGCAAAGGCAAAGTTATAGCAAAGCAGTTTCTCTATCAACTCTCCATTTTCTAAAATAAAATCAGTAAACAATATTAAGATAATACTCAAGTTTTGCACAGTAGATGAATCCAAGTTACAGTTACAAGATCTGATCAAATCTTCTTCTGTGACAAGGTGATCTGCTTAGTGGATGAGGGCAAGGCACTGGATATTGTTTACCTGGACTTTAGTAAAGCCTTTAACACTATATCCCACAGCATCTTCCTGGAGACACTGGGAGCTCATGGCTTGGAAGGCTGAATAATTCTCTGAGTAAAAAATTGTCTTGCTGGCAAGGCCCAAAGAGTGGTGGCGAACAGAGTTAAATTCAGCTGTTGGCCAGTCACAAGTGGTGTTCCCTAGGACTCTGTATTGGAGCCATTCCTGTTTAACATCTTTATCACTGATATGGATGAGGGGATTGAGTGCACCCTCAGTAAGTTTGTAGGTGACAGTAAATTGGGTAGGAAAGCACTGCAGATGGATCTGGACAGGCTGGATCAATGAGCTGAAGTCAGTTATATGAGGTTTAACAAAGCCAAATGCCAGGTCCTGCACTTGGGTCACAAAAACCTGAGCCAATGCTACAGACTTAGGATAGAATGGCTGGAAAGCTGCACGTCAGAAACGGACCTGAAAGTTCTGGTTGACAAACATCTGGCTGAACATAAACCAGAAGTGTGCTCAAGTGGCCAAGAAGGAAAGCAGCATCCTGGCCTGTATTGAGAAGAGTGTGGTCAGCAGGAGCAGGGAAGTGATTATGCCCTTGTCCTTGGTACTAGTGAGGCTGCAACTCCCTCAGTTGCACTCACTACAGGAAGGACATTGAGGGGCTGGAGCAAGTCCAGAGAAGGGTCTAGTGCACAAGTCTTATAAGGAACAGCTGAGGGAACTGGGATTGTTTACTCTGGAGAAGAGAAGGCTGAGGCAAGACCTCACTGCTCTCTGCCACAACCAGAAAGGAGGTTGTAGGAAGGTGGGTGTTGGTCTCTTCTCCCTAGTATCAAGTGATGGAACAAAAGAAAATGGTCTGAAATTGTGCCTGAGGAGGCTTAGATTGGGTGCTAGGAAAAAAAATCTTTACTGAAAGGGTGGTCAGGCATTGGAACAGGCTCTCCAGGGAGGTGGTGGAGTCACTGTCTCTGGAATTGTTCAAGAATGTGTAGACATTGCACTTAGGACATGGTTTAATAGCCGTGGTGGTAAGTCAGTGGTTGGACTCAACAATCTAAGAGGTCTTTTTGCAACCAAAGCAATTCTATGATTCTACAATTCTTAGAAGAAATTGCATTTCTGAAACAGCATCAAATTCCACTGAATACCAGAAAAAGCTTCTACAAAAGGCACTGTGATTCATGGTGCTAATAATAGACCTTTTTTGGTATTGCTTGTCATTAATCTTAGGTATCTGCCAGGTAGTCACCTGAGCTAATCATCTCTGATCTCCTTTTGTAATTAATGGGGGGATCTCATTAATATGAGATGTTAGAGCAGTTTTCATCAGCCATGTTTTAGTCATCTACTTTAGAAAGAGATTAATCACTCCTTTAGAGTGACTGTTTCTTGCTTTCATCTATAAAAGGAACACCTCCATTTGCCTTACTGAGACACTGTTGATATTTACATTTACTGATATGAATTCAGTTCATCTGCTCCCAGACAAAGTAGTGGAATCACTGGAATCATCAGGATTCAAGTGATGAAACTCATGGTCAGGTTTCAGGTCTGGAAATGCTTAACATTCTTTAATCACTCTTTTGGGTCAATTCTGACGATTATTTTCCCTGTTACTGTCAATTCCTGGGCTTAACACAATGTGCAGTCATCACCTCACATGTCTATCCACGGTTAACAGCCAATGAAGAAAGCAATAGAGTATTTTATCTATAGCAGAACATCTTTTAGTATCCAGATCATTTCATAAAGTGTTTTCAGAAAACAAAACACCACCTTCAGTCTATTCACTTTGCAGAGGTTTCTCCTGATCAAATTCTTCTTTATTTCCTATGACTTACCACAGTCATCAGCTGCCAGTGAGGAAAACAGGCAGCCTGTCACTGACAGTTTACTTCTGTACAGTCTGGCATTTAGCATCAGAGCAAATTCAGGGAAGCAGCTAATTTTTTTCATATAAACAAATAAATATTACCTGCGGAGAGATTTTTGCTAACAGGACATGAAATGATAAATATGAGCAACCCGTGCTGGGAAGCGTCCTGGAGTCCATCTTGGGATATCTTAGGATACCAGGTGGTGGGTGGCATCCCCCACATACAGCTGCAAGGGGGCCGGGTTAGCCAGCCCAAGGGGCTGACCTTACAGGATTGTTATTGTAATATTAAACTATCTGTACCTCACATGTAACCCTGGACCAATGCGTACCTTCCACATTTACCAATCCTAAACTAAGCTGTGCACGCCTCTTCCAAGTAAGCATGTAAGTCAATGTAACCTCTGCTATGAGGACAGGCTGAGAGAGTTGGGGCTCTTCAGCATGGAGAAGAGAAGGATTCGAGGAGACCTTATAGTGGCTTTCCAGTATCTGAAGGGAGCCTACAGGAAGGCTGGGGAGGGACTATTGACAAGGTCTGGTAATGTCAGGACGAGGGGGAATGGGTTTAAGCTGGAAGAGGGGAGATTTAGACCGGATGTTAGGAGGAAGTTCTTTACAGTGAGGGTGGTAAGACACTGGAACAGGTTGCCCAGGGAGGTTGTGGATGCTTCCTCCCTGGAGGTGTTTAAGGCCAGGCTGGATGAGGCCTTGAGCAACCTGCTCTAATGGGAGGTGTCCCTGTCTATGGCAGAGGGTTGGAGCTGGATGATCCTTGAGGTCCCTTCCAACCTAAACCATTCTATTCTAAACATGGAAATAAAGTGGAGAATGACCATCTAACCATACTGGTGAACCAATAGTTGTTTAATCCGTGGGTGCAATGCCGGCAACTACCTACACAAACAGATACTGAGATTCAAATTGGGGGAAAAAAAATTAAAATCTGCATGTTGCCTGCTGTCAGACTTATTCATCTTACAACCAAAACCTAAATCAAATACAAATTAACTCAAGAAGTATATATAACCCAGAGATGAGTTTACCTTAGGGTGCTGATGGATCATTTGATTTTTTGACAGCCATTTTGATATCAGTCACAATAAAGAAAAGTTAAACCACATGACTTAAACTAGGATTTTTATTTCCCCAAGCAGAATTTATTTTCTCTTAATAAGAAAAAAATTTCCCTGTCCTGAACAACGTCAGTCCCCCTCAACTCTAACCTAAACTTGAGTAATCTGACTGGAACACATTGATTTTCTTCTTTTAATCCCTGTGCATAAAATTTAACTGTTGAAAATACAAACCTCACAGAGAGAGTGATTTGCCATTGGAATGGGTTGCCCAGGGAGGTGGTTGAGGCCACATCCCTGGAGATGTTTAAAGCCAGGCTGGATGGGGCTCTGGCCAGTCTGATCTAGGGTAGGGTGTCCCTGCCCATGGCAGAGGGGTTGAAACTAGATGATCCTTGTGGTCCCTACCAACCCTGACTGATTCTATGATTCTATAATTCTAAAAGCCTGGATGAGGCACTTAGTGCCATGTCTACTTGATTGGACAGAGCTGGGTGATAGGTTGGACTGGATGATCTTGGAGGTCTTTTCGAACCTGGTTAATTCTGTGATCCAGTGATCTGTGATCTGTGACAGCTTATTTCAGCTCTTCTTCACACAGAGACTTAAGATGATTTTAAATTTAAATCATTTCTATGAAATTAGGTCTAAAACATTTAAACATTTAACATTTAAAATTAAAATCAGAAAAGTGTTTCCTTAACTCTGATATTTAACATTCTACTGTGATCAGATACTCAGAATCACAGATTCACAGAATACAACCAGTTGGAAGCGACCTCAAGGACCATCCAGTCCAAGCTTTGACCCAGCACTGAAGAGCCAACACTAATTATGTCCCTAATGGCCAAGTCCACATGCTGCTTAAACAATTCCAGGGACAGTGCCTCCACCACTGCGCTGGGCAGACCATTCCAATGTTTCACCTTTCAGTGAAGAAGCATTTCCTAACATCCAGTCTGAACTTTCCCTGGTGCAGCTTGTAACCTTTTCCTCTAGTCTTGTCACTTGACATCAAGGAGAAGAGGCTGGACCCCTCCTTGCTCCAACCTTCCTTCAGGTAGTTGTAGAGAGTTGTAGACAGCAGCCTCCTCTTCTTTAGACTGAACAACTCCAGCTCCCTCGGATGCTTCTCACAGGTTATGTGACCCAGGCCCTTTATGCTCTAACACCTCAATAGCCTTTCTGTAGTGACAGGCCAAGAACTGAACACAATACTTGAGGTGTGCCCTCACCAGTGCTGAGTACAGAGGGATGATCACCTCCCTGTTAGAATCATAGAATCAGTCAGGGTTGGAAGGAACCACAAAGATCATCTAGTTGTAACTCCCCTGCCATGGCCAGACACCCTACCCTAGAGCAGCCTGGCCACAGCCTCATCTAGCCTGGCCTTAAACACCTTCAGCAATGGGGCCTCAACCACCCCCCTGGGCAACCCGCTCCAGGCTCTCATCACTCTCACACTCAACAACTTCCTCCTTACATCCAGCCTGAACCTACCCATCTCCAGCTTTGCTCCATTCCCCCTAGTCCTGTCACTTCCTGATATTCTGAAAAGTCCCTCCCCAGATTTTTTGTAGGCCCCCTTCAGATACTGAAAGGGCACAAGAAAGTGTTCTTGCTGGCCACTGTGTTTCTAATACAAGCCAGGATGCCATGGGCTTTCTTGGCCACCTGAGAACTCTGCTGACTGATGTTCAGCCTACTACTCAATATACTGGCAGTTATAGTGCAGGTTTTTGAATGCTTCACTACCAAACATGACTTCAAAATTATGGGAATTTGTAATTTCAAATAACATTTTATATTAAATTTAAAGTTAGGCATTATTAGGTATAAAAATAATTTCATGATTGCAGAGACATAAGAATATGTTTCCCAAAAATAAAAATGACTCCATTACAAGAGAATTTATTATAAATTAAATAGCTTCATTCTTTTAAAACCATGTTGTGATGGTTTGGGTGTTACCTGACCCCCCACACTTAAGAAAAATCACCCAGACTAAGCTCAGTCAATCTGGAAATTGAATGAAGCTTTGTAGTTATAGCTTAGCACAATATACAAGCAGGTATTTACAATCTATACAGCTATAGACTACCTTGCCCCAGAGTATACCTTATTTGCAAAGGAGTTTGGAGGATCAGCAAGAGGGGTTAGAAAGCAGAAGGATTAGTTCCACAGAAGCAGCCCAGGGCAAACACTGTGACAGAGACACACACACTGACTCTCCTGCTCTGTCTTATCTATATAAGAGCCCTAGGATTGGCTCCCAACCACCCTTCCACCTTCCTCCCACCCCTCTACCTTACTCCAGACTTTGCCTTACATTCAAGGTGAGTTTGGAGGGTCATCCAGGGGAATTAGTCAGGCAGCAAGTTAGGTTAGAGAGAGAAGTTCATGCAGCCCCAGAGCCCAGAGAGGGACTCTCTTATCTATGTTTATGTTCTTGTTCTTATACATCACAGCAAGCCTAGGAGTGCAGTAGACATCCCCACTGTTTCCTTTTCGCAGCTTATAATCTAGTTCTTCTTCAGCCTGTAACCTAATTCTTCTCACCAAAATATCCCAGCTAGGCTCCAACTGGCACACATCTATAATTCCTTACACCCTAATCATGCTACATCTTTGTTTGATAAAGTGGACCAAAGTGGCCTAATTGTGTGGTCACCTATGAGCACTGCTAAAGTCCACTGTATTCTCAATGGCGTAGGAAAGTACAACGTTTCAGTTTGATAAGGAAATCCTATTACATTAAAATCCCCTCTGAGCAGGAACCTTCTTGCAAATGTCTGGCAATAGATCAGAAAAGTGTTTTAGCTAAAACACATCTTTAAAAAGCCCCAAAACAAACAAGTGACCCAAAAAAGGACAACAAAACCAACCAAACAAAACCCAAAACAACCTACCACCAAAGACAAATGTTCAATGTCTCAAGGACAAAGTTTGTCTTTCAGGTTTGGAGAAGCAGTATTTTACTCCCAGCATCTAAGGCTAGCTCAGAAGCAGGAATAATCACCTCTGCTAGAATAAACCTTCTCAAATTCTCAGGCAATGACTTGGCTGCTTGTGCTATGGCAGCACAGAGCAGCTCAAACATACACTTAAAGAGCAAAAAGTAGCAGAGCCGGAAGCATCTTTTGCCAAAAAATATTTTTGCTTATGTATCCACCTTGCAGCCTAATGAAATCTGCTTTGCTTTGGGCTGGATTACGGTGCTGGGAGTGAATACTACATCTTGTTCTGTGGGTGCATTACAGTGCAGTAACTGATGAGCACAGAATAGAAACAGAATGAAGGTACGTTTTACAATGCCTTTCCCTGTAGAGAAGTAAGTGAGAAGTGAGGACCTCTTTAAAAAACTGTCATTGTGATTTTCTTGATTTTTTGTGTTCTTTTGGAACTGTGGATACACAGCTAGGCAGCTGAGCTCTGCAGAGTGGATATGAGTGTGTTTCTCCACTGCATGAACACCAGAAAGAAGCACATTAAAGGGGCGGACGATGCTACAGCATCTGCTCACTTCACCAATGCTGTTTAGGCAACACATGGCATGCACCAGCATGCACCAGATGACAACACAGAGGGATGGCACTTCACTCAAAGGAACCCTCTCACTTTTCAGGCATGTCTCGAATTAAAGTTCAGTGCTTGCCTTATTCTCTCTTCAGAGATGGAGAGCTTTGAACCTAACAGCTTTAAAACCCTTTAAAGATGCACCTTATAGTTAATTGTTCTTACAGCTTCCCTGAGTCTGCCTGAATTTATTCAGACTTCTCAGCAGTAGCAGGTTGCACTATAGTACATGGAGACATAGTCCTTGGCTATCTTCCCATAACAGTCATGATCATTCTGAATACTCAGAATTTATGGATATAAAAATCAGAGCTCTTTCCCAAGCAATTTTAATATACTGCACCAAAGAAAATGAGAAAACAGATGGTTCCTAAATACCTAATTGCAAATCCTGCCCCTTAATGGACTGTCCTGAATGAAAGCAGGAACAGTAACAGCTCGTTTTATTGTCTAACTCTGGAACTGAGCAAGGACTCAGTATCTCAGTGACAGGAATGGAAAACTTGTGCTCCAGCTCGACAGAAGAAACTCAGAGCAAGAACTGCTCAGAAAATTTTAAAAATTAAGGAAGCAGTCAGACTGTGCAATTGGTTAAGTAAACGTGTCCATAAAGATCTTCCCCAAAGACCTGAGCAGCCCAAAGCTGTTCTTTTGGATCAGAAAGACTTTGAGTGTAGGAAGGTATATGAATGCTAACATCCACAGATGAAGGTGGATGGTAGTCCAGGCCTACAGTTACAGTGAGGAACTCTGGAAGATTTTTGCATTGTACACATAGACAGTATAGTTGATAAATTTGATCCAGGAATAATCCCTTATGTTGTGCTAAAGCTTTGGTGATGCATAAATAAAAACTTAATCACTGAGTCATAGGAGCTGGAAGTGACCTTGAAAGATCATCTAGTCCAACTCCCCTGCCAGAGCAGCATCACCTATACCACATCACACAGGAATGTGTCCAGGCAAGTCTTGAATATCTCCAGAGAAGGAGATTCCACAACCTCTCTGGGCAGCCTGTTCCAGTGTTCTGTCACGCTCACAGGGAAAAAATTCCTCCTCATGGCTACATGAAACCTCCTATGCCTCAACTTCCACCCATTGCCCCTTATCCTGTCATTGGGCATCACCAAGAAGAGCCTGGCTCCATCCTCTTGGCACTCATCTATTACATATTTATAAACATTAATGAGGTCATCTCTCAGTCTCCTTGTCTGCAAGCTAAAGAATCCCATCTCCCTCAGTCTTTCCTTGTAAGGAAGATGTTCCATTTCCTTTATCATATTTGTGGCTCTGCATCAGACTCTTTCAAGCAGTTCCCTGTCCTTCTAGAACTGGGTGGGGGCAGAACTAGACACAGTACTCCAGATGCGGCCTCACCAGGGCAGAGTAGAAGGGCAGGAGAACCAATCTTGACATACCAGCCACACCCCTTCCAATGCATCCCAGAATGGCACTGGCTCTCCTGGCCACAAGAGCACACCACTGGCTCATGGCCAACTTCCCATCAACTAGGACCCCCAGATTCTTTTCCCCTTCACTGCTCTCCAGCAGGTCAGTCCCCAACCTAGACTGACACCTGGGGTTGTTCTTTCCCAGGTGCAAGACTCTACACTTGCCCTTGTTGAACTTCATTAAATTTTACCCTGCCCAACTCTCCAGCCTGTCCAAGTCTGGCTGAATGGCAGCACAGTTTTCTGGTGTGTCAGCCACTCTGCCCAGCTTGGTGCCATCAGCAAACTTGCTGACGGTGCACTCTGTGCCTTCATCCAGGTCATTGATGAATATGTTGAACAGAACTGGTCCCAGTACTGACCCCTGTGGGACTCCACTAGACACAGGCCTCCAACTAGACTCTGTCCCACTAACAACAACTCTCTAACTTCTTTCTTTTAACCAGTTCCAAATCCACCTCACTACCTGATCATCCAGACCACACTGCCTCAGTTTAGCCAGAAGGATGCTGTGGGCAACAGTCTCAAATGCTTTTCTGAAATCAAGATAAACCACATCCACTGCTCTACCATCATCTATCCACCTAGTTATGCCCTCATAAAAGGCTATCAGATTGGTCAAATATGATTTCCCCTTCATAGAACCATGGTGAGTGCTCCTAATGAACCCTCTATCCTTGATATGCACAGCACCAAGGGTAAGTTGCTGCATCACCTTTCCAGAGATGGAGGTGAGGCTGACTGTGGCTCCTCCTTTTTATCATTGGTGAAGATCACAGTGCTGTTTGCCCTCCTCCAGTCCCCAGGCACCTCTCCTGTCTGCCATGACTTACTTTAGATGGTGGAGAGTGGTCTGGCAATGACCTGTGCCAGCTCCCTCAGCACCCAGAGGTGTATGCCATCAGGACCCATGGACTTAGGGATGCCCAGACTACTCCACTGTTCCATAACCCAGTCCAGGTCAAACAAGGAAGACTCCTCTGTCATGTTTTCTTCTGGTGCCTCAGGTGTCAGGGGCTCCTGAGGACAGTCTCCAGCAGCATAGATGGAGATAAAGAAGACATTTAGTAACTCTGCCATCTTCATGTCCTCTGCCACTAGGATACCCACCTCATTCAGCAGAGGGCCTACACTGCCTCTAACATTAACTTTTCCTGCAATGTATTTGAAGAAGCCCTGTCTGTTATCCGTGACTTCTCTTGCAAGGTTGAGCTCCAACGAGACATTAGCCTTCCTAGGGCTATAGACAACAGTCTTATACTCCTCCCAGGTGGACAGCTCCTCCTTGCATGATCTGTAGACTCTCTTCTTCCACTTAAGTTTGCTTAGCAGTTCCTTACTTAACCCTGCAGGTCTCCTGGCTCCCTTTCTCAATTTCCTACTTGCTGGGATGCTCTGATCTTGAGCTTGGAAGAAGAGGCCCTTAAATGTTAACCAACTATCATGGACCCCTTTGCCCTGTCCCATGAGATTTCTTCCAGCAACTTCTTGAAAAGGCCTAAGTTGGCACTCCTGAAATCCAGGGTTGTAGTCCTGCTTGATATCTGGTTCCTACCAGACAAGATCCTGAACTCCACCATCTCATAATCACTGCAGCCAAGCCTGCCCTCAATCCTTACTGCTTCAGCCAGTCCTTGTTGGTGAGCACCAGGTCAAGTAGTGCTCCTCTCCTAGTTGGCTCCTCCACCATTTGCATCACAAAGTTATTGTCAATGCACTGGAGGAGCTTCCTGCATTGTGGCTGTCTGGCTGAGGGGCCCTTCCAGTAAATATCTAGATAGTTAATGAGGGACACTATATGAAAACATGATTCTTGTAAATTGCTCCAGCAATTGCTCCAATTGTTAGTGCAGAATATTCCTGGACAGGTAATCTCAATGATATTTTTGCAGATCACTACCACCTTTCCATTTCTTAAAGTGCAGTGACCCTGATCAACATGGCTTCTGAGGATACTTGCAACCCTCTCTTGACTGACTCTTGAAAAGGAGTTTATTACAAGTGTCTGCTTTCAGATGAGAATTTCACAGGGAGTCTTCTTTATCCAGAAGTTAAGTTTATTCAAGCCCTATCACTGTCTAGTAAAACCTATGACCATTTTTCTGTACTCCCCATTACACAATAGCTAAAAAAGTCTTCCAGGTCAATTAAATTATCTTAACATGTCATTTTTGCCACTCATCATACAATTCCTGGACAATCTGAAGTGAACAGGAATTCACAAGGGCTTATTCTCTAAAGTGCAAAGTCAACTATGAAGTACATGGTAGAGCCAATGTAGTGAGACAGCAGCAGGTAATAGTCTCCTGCAAAAAGTACTAAACAGAGTTGGTTTGCATTCACAGGAGGCTCTAATATGACATCACAAAACAAGAATTTGAGATTACTGAACATGTCACAGAGGTGGGGGCAAAGACCTTCATGATATCCTAAGTATCAGGAGTCACTTCAGATCTCAATATTATTACTATCTACTAGAGGAGAGTAACCTTAAACACTGTAAACAGGCTGCCATCACCTAAAAACCTGAGATTATTCTTCTGAGCAGACAGCTTCAATAATTTAGATATAGTCTTATATTCTATCTATTAAGATAAACTTTCTGGGAGTTCCCTCTAGCACTGTGGCTAACTGGAATAAAATGGCCTTGGTTATACACTAAATTTTGTTCTCTTCCAAACCATAACAGTCAGATTCAAACTGGATGTTGATTAACAATCCTGTGGCTGTGATAATCCCTGGAGTGCATGAACACAATAATTTGGCACTGGACAAAACCATACTAGAAATCATTCACTTTTTTTATTCATATAGACAACTGAGTTTCAAATTGAGAAAGAAAAAGCCCCAAACCAAGACCTAAGGTCAAACCTCCCTGAGATATTTAACTAATAAAGCATTTTTTTCTGAAGGAACATAAAGGTCCTTGTGCTCAAAGGCTCTTTCTTGCTACATCCCTTCTACCTGCCATGCATGTGTCATTAGATAAAACACTGACAGAGAAGACACTTGACAGTACTTTAATTAAAAAATCTCCCAAATAAAATATAATTAAAAAACATATAATGGGGCTTGAACCTCTCCCATGTATGAGCCATGCTCTATTTTTTTTCTCAGATGTGCACAAATAAACCAAGGGATTTTTGTTTTCTCTAAGATAACTGATTTTCTGCTTTCTCAGTTTCATTAATGGTATGAAAGCACCAGCCTATTCTTCTGATCACTGTTGGAAATGCATACTAATTAGGTAACCTGATGCTGTATGGGGAAATCTATAGCAACTTCACAGCTCTGTTGTAACTTCAAAGGCTTCCAGAGTCATCAATGGCAGCAAAATACCAGAAGCTGATTTTCCAGCCCCAGTTTTACCTAAAGCATTTATGTGCTTTTAAACAAAAGCACAGCAGATTTAGGTTAGACATAAGGAGGAAGTTCTTTACAATGGGAGTAGTAAAATACTGGAAGAGATTGTCCAGGGATGTTCCTGGAGATAGTCAAGATCAGACGATGCTATAGTGTGCTAGTTTGAGGCTAATTGGAATATTTTAGTGAGAGGAGTTAGATGATAGGCTGTGAAAAGGAAACAATGGTGATGTCTACTGCACTCATAGGCTTGCTGAGATGTATAAAAACAATAACACAAAACATAGATAAGACAGAGCAGGGGAGTCAGTGTGTGTCTGTGTGTTTCTGTCCCAGTTGGTGCCTTGGGCTGCTTCTGTGTATCTAATCCTTCTGCTTTCTAAACCCTCTTGCCAATCCTCCTTGCACATAAGGCAAACTCTGGGGTAAGGTAGAGGGGTGGAAAGAAGGTAGAAGGGTGGTTGGGAGCCCCTCCTAGAGACTCTGATTTCTGGAGTGTTGTGTTTCTGTATTACTTTTAACTTGTCTATTTCTGTCTATAGCTGTATAGATTGTAAATACCTGCTTGTATATTGTGCTAAGCCCAAAATATAAAACTTCATTCCTTCATTTCCAGCCACCTGAGTCTAGTTTGGGTGATTTCATAAGAGTGGGGGGACAAGTAATTCTCCAACCATATATCATGCAGTCATATCAGCTTAAAAAGTGAAAGTGCTAACTAGAGCAAAGTATTATCGTAGAATCAATCAACCAGGTTCAAAGAGACCTCCAAGATCATTCAGACCAATCTAGCACCCAGCTCCGTCCAATAAACTAGACCATGGCACTAAGTGCCTCATCCACCTCCAGGGATGGCTACTCCACCACCTCCCTGGGCAGCCCATTCCAATGCCAATCACTCTCTCTGTCAAGAACTTCCTCGTAACATCCAGCCTAGACCTGCCCTGGCACAACTTGACACTCCATCCCCTCGTTCTGTTGCTGGTTGCCTGGCAGAAGAGACCAGCCCCCACCTGGCTACAGCCTCCAGATTGCAACACAAGAGGCTTCCCATTCCAGTTGCTGCTTTTGGGTTTCAGGTTTTTTGGGTGTTATTTTCATCCGCTGGGATGGCAGTGGGACAAGGAGGGACAGGGAAGTAGTCTTCTGGCTTTTGGCTCACTTGCTTCTACTTGCTGTTGTTTTGCACTGTGCTTTTTTTCTGCAAATAGTCTAATGTCATTATGCATTTTGTATTATGATTATCTGATTTTGCTCAGCAAAATCTATTCTTCTCTCATTTCTTATGCCGAGTTTTTGCGTGTTCCTTTTCCCTTACTTCTGTGTTGGAAAAATAGACAGGTTAGCCCACTGATTTAAACCATTACATCAGGAAAGAATTCTTTTAATATACTGGGACTGGAAAGAAAAACAAGTAAGATATACAAAGAAATACTGTGATGGTTTGGGTGTTACCCACCCCCACACTTAAGACTATCACCCAGAATAGACCCAGCTGCTCTGGAAATTGAATGAATGAAGCTACATTTACAGCTTAGCACAGTATACAAGCAGATATTTTCAATATACACAGAAATACGCAAGTTAAAAAGTAATACAGAAACACAACAGCCCTCTCAGAAACCAGAGTCCCTAGGAGAGGTTCTCAAACATCCTTCCACCTTCTTCCCACCCCTCTACCTTACCCCAGACTTTGCCTTACATTCTAGGTGAGTTTGGAGGGTCGGCCGGGGGGGGGTTAGGAAGCAGAAGGATTAGTCAGGCAGCAAGTTAGAAAAGAGAAGTGCAGTCCAAAGCCCAGAGAGAGACTCTGTTATCTACTTTTGTATTCTTGTTCTTATACATCTCAGCAAGCCTCTGAATGCAGTAGACATCACCACTGTTTCCTTTTCACAGCCTATAATTTAATTCTTCTCACCAAAACATTCTAGCTAGCTTCAAACTAGCACAAACATGTAACTATTTACCAAACAAATACTATTCCCTTTTTAAGTACTGGCAGGTACAGCAGATTTTAAGAACTCTCTTTTCAGACAAAAATCCATCTTCAGGTTTTTAATGTACAAAACCTCCCCTTCACTTAACTTCCATTGTGATATTCTGCAATACTACTTGATTTGATTGCTGGAACTGAAGGGCCTGGTATCAGGACAAGATATTTTTAGATACAGTAATACTTTTCATAGCTATGCATTATTTACCCTTTTTGAATTGCTATTTAGTATGTACTCTTCACAGTACCAATGAAATAGTTTCACTGGACTTTTAAAAATATAAACTTGACTGACTTATAGTTAATATAATGTGGAAATGGTTCCATTTTAAAAATCACTTCTAAAAATATCTGCAGTATAATATCCTTAACTTCTGAGTTTATGCAAACAAGCTCTCGTGCAGCTGTGGTTTCCTGAAATGTTCAGTTGCCTCCAGGGAAAAACTTTTCTCTTAAGCAGCAGCAAGTATATGTGAAATAAGTTTTTTAATCCCATGCTACGAAGATAGTGACAGGAAAAAGAAAGTAGATTAAGAGTGAATAACTACCCGTTTGAAAATGGTTTTCTGCTCCTAGGGTAAAAGAATAAAGAGCTAAACCAACCACATACATGAGCTGCTGAAAACTTCCTCACATACTGTGCAGTCAGTGATCTGAATTTGGCAGATGAATTCTCCAGAGTTTGTCTAGACTCTTTGTGCTGCAAATCACAGAGTAGAAGGCTGAACAGGAGTTTCTGTTGGCTGATGAGTATCAGAACAATAGTTATTTCCTTGACATTTCGGTGTTCTCTTTTCCCACATCCATGAAGCACAAAGTGAGCTGACTCAAAGGAAAAGAAGACATGAACTAGACTGGTGGTAAATATGGAGTTACAGGGCAATAAAAAGAGACAAGAAGCCATGAAGTTAGATATATCATGAGATTCCCTTGATCCAGCAAAGAACATGGGAATACAGAATGATTTATTGAAGAGCAAAGTCTGTGTTAGATTTCAATCAACTGAGAAAGTTCGGGACCATGTTATAGCAATTCCCTGATCACCTGTGAGGTATAGCTGAATCGTTCAGAGCACTTGTGAACGCTCTTGTGCAAAGGTGCAAGGACGGCCACATTCATGGCAACTCTGCCTATTGTAAAGGGTCAACCCTCCTGGGAGAGTGGTCTTGACCCTGACCCCTCCCTGCGGGCGTGTCCGAACACTACCAGGTGTAGTGCTTAGCTCACTCTCACTTCCTGTCTAGCCCCCTATAAAAACAGAGGAACTTCCTGTTTCTCTCTCTCTCACCCTGCCTCCCTGCTTGCCAGCATCACCATCCTGTTTCCTGCTACTCTTTGTTTTACCACATGGCCATAACCCACGAGACGGACAAATCCATTGCCATCAAATCTGGGTGTATATACTTTGTATCTTGTCTTCCTTTCCCTAGACCTTTTGTAACTTCCTTACCTCAAATACCTTGTATTTATTGTTAATTTTTTCTTCTTTTAATTTCCAAACTGAAATGAGACTATTTATTTGGGTGTGGTTTACCTTTTCCTCTCTACATCTAATTATCTTTCTTTGAAAAAAAAAAGGGGGGAAGAGGGAAAGGCATCCTATAAATTGTTATTGGTTCTATTAACTATATTTGAGTCTCTGGGAAATTGCAGTGTTAAACTAGAACCAAGACACCTATCCAAGCTATACCCAAGATTTGTTAGAGAGATTGCAAGCAGTATTTGGCTAAAACTGCCAAGGTCAATACAGATAATTGTGTCTCAATGCCTTCAGAGGTTCCCTAACGTTGTTTAGTTCACTAGCACTAACTGTAGTTCCGATACACTGTTTGATATGCTGTAGTTTTTGATACACAAACTGTAGTTTGATACAACATATGATGCAGAGAAAAGGAAGAAACAAAGTAGAAAGTAACATGAATTTCAAAAGATAAGGACAGAAGCTCAGAATAAATCAGGATAAACCACAAATCAGGACAAAGGATTTGGTGGAACAGAAACGCAGAGTAACCAAAAGCAGAATAGTCCATGGCATCCAATACATGTTCTCTTTTAGCATGCAAAATAGATTCATGTTTCCTGAATTTCATCATTCTTATCTCATAAACAAGTATTTGTGAAATCTCCTTATCAAGTATAAACATGTTTAAAGTCTTATTTGTTCCCCAAAATGATTTAGAAATAATAAAAGGATAATTTGTATTATCACTGCAAGTGACAGAAATTAGAAACCTTTGTTAGCACTTTAAGTTCTTCAAGGTGACATTTTGATAGCACATCATTTTGCCCAATTTTGAGGTACTCTGGGCTTTATTTGACACTTTAAATGAAAGAACATTATGCAGGCAAATTCACATGAGGCAAATTAGAAAACACTGGAATTACACTACCTGTAAAGTTCCCTTTTCATCCATTTGAGAAGTCTGGTCCTTATTTGCTAATACCAAGATGAAACATCTGAGATTTTTCCCTCATATAATAAATGTAAAGACAAATCAAGAAGTATAAAGCAGCTCACATCGTCGATTTCTTCATTACTTCATCTAGTCTCTAAAGTTATCAGAGATACCTACTAAACTTTGAGAAAGGTAAACATTGGAACAATCTCCCAAAGGAAATAGTGGATTTCCCTACATTGGACAGTTTTAAGACTCAGCTTTACAGGGTGACCAAAGAGTCTGCATACCTGCATACTTGATACCTGAAGTTCTCACTATCTCTTTCCCTCCCTGTCTCTCACCTTATTTTATCGTAGTATTTTATCTGTAAAGATCTTATAAAGAGGCCTGAGTTTCTGAGTCCATCTCTGTAATCATGACGCTGAAATCCTACTAACCCCAGTTTGTTGTCCTTGCTACTGCTAACAACTACATAGTGGAGAAAAGGCTGCTGCTTCTTTCTGCCACCTTTTCTAGACACCTTGCCTAGATAAATCTCTTCCCTAACTTCACCCTTTCTTTAAGGATATAGAACTGTTGGCATGAGTCCAGAAGAGGGCCACAAATATGATCCAAGGGCTAGAGAACCTCTGCTATGAGGACAGGACTCTGAAAACCATGAGATTATCAGAGCATTTAGAAATGTCTTTAGCCATCTCATTTAAACTATACTATTACCTAAAAAGGTTGGACCAGATGATCTCAGGATCTCTTCCAATCTGATATTGATTGGATAGAGCTGGGTGCTAGGTTGGACTGGATGATCTTGGAGGTCTCTTCCAACCTGGTTGATTCTATAATTCTGTGATTCTGTGATTCCTTCATACTGAAAATGTTTCATTATCTTTGTGCCTCTCCTCCTTTCCTGATCTCTATTAACATGCTCTTATGTTGTCAGTGTTAACTGTGCTGTATGTTTGCATGTGATCTTTAGTGAAAACTGAGGCAAAAGAAGTAGACAGTGTTCAGGTATTTCCACAGTTTTGTTCCCAGGGGAACAACACTGTCCCTCATATTCCACTCACGTCCACTTCCTTTTACCTTCCTTTTACAAAATGACTTAAAGTTGTCAGTAAGGTCTTTAGTTATTCTGTACCAAGATATCCTGCATTTTGTCTCCTATATTTCTGTGCCATTCATTTTACATTCATATCTAGTAGTCAGATTGTATCATTCTCCTGCTCGAAGAAAACTACTTAACACTTCCTCATTTCACAGATCCGTAGCTTGAAAACAACTGGATGATGTAAGTACATGAACAGCTCAAGTGAACTTTGAATGTGTAGAATAATATACAAATGAAGGAGGTCTGACAAAAACAGCATTTTGAAACTTGAATTATGTTTAGTTGCAGCTTCAGTTTCCTATTAAGATAGTAAAGTTATTACATCATAAAATAAACAGTACATATCATAGAATCATGGAATCAGTCAGGTTTGGAAGGGACCACAAGGATCATCTAGTTCCAAGCCCCCTGCCATGGGCAGGGACACCCTGCCCTAGATCAGGCTGCCCACAGCCTCATCCAGCTTGGACTTAAACACCTCCAGACATGGGGCCTCAACTACCTCCCTGGGCAACCCATTCCTGGTTCTCACCACTCTCACGCTGAATGACTTCCTCCCCACATCCACTCTGAATCTCCCCACCTCTGGCTTTGCTCCATTCCCCCTAGTCCTCTCACTACCTGATACCCTAAAAAGTCCCTCCCCGTCTTTTTTGTAGGCCCTCTTCAGGACTAGANGCAAGACTGTGAGGGAAGTAGACCTCACCATTGTTTTCATTTTACAGCCTATCATCTAGTTCTTCTCACCAAAACATACTAGCTAGGCTCAAACTAGCACAATAGGCCACAAGAAAGTCTCCTTGAAGCCTCCTCTTCTGCAGACTGAACAGCCCCAAATCTTTCAGTCTGTCCTCATAGCAGAGGTGCTCCAGCCCTCTGAACATCCTCATGGCCCTACTCTGGACACATTCCAGCATCTCGACATGCCTCTTGGAATAGGGGCTCCAGAACTTGATGCAGTACTCCAGGTGAGGTCTGACCAGAGAGCGATAGACAAGGAGGATCACCTCCCTCACCCTGCTGACCACACTTCTGATGCAGCCCAGGCTCTGTTTGGCCCTCCGGGCTGCAAGTGCACCCTGCTGGCTCATGTTGAGCTTCCAATCCAGCAGCACCCCCAGATCCCTCTCCTCAGGGCTGCTCTCAAGCCACTCACTGCCTAGCCTGAGTTGTGCTTGGTATTGCTTTGATCCAGGTGCAGGACCTTGCACTTGGTCATGTTGAACCTCATGAGGTTGGCTTGTGCCCACCTCTCCAGCCTCTCCAGGTCCCTCTGTATGGATCCCTGCTCTCCAGCCTGTCTGCTGTGCCACACAGCTTGGTGTCATCAGCAAACTTGCTGAGGGTGCACTCAGTGCCTCTGTCTGTGGCACTCACAAAGATGTTGATCAAGACTTGTCCCAGTACTGATCCTTGAGGCACTCTGTTTCTCACTGGCCTCCACATGGATATGGAGCCATTGATAGCCCCTCTTTGGGTGTGGACATCAAGCTAGTTTTTTATCCATCTGCTGGTCCACCTCTCAAATCCATGTGTCACCAGCTTGGAGACCAGGATGTGGTTTGGGACACTGTCAAAGGCCTTGTTCAGGTCCAGGTAAATGACATCACTTGTTGGCCCCTCATCTATTACTGTTGTGACCTGTTCATAGAAGGCCATCAGATTTGTCAGGCAGGATTTGCCCTGATAGAGCAGATTATCCTGATCAAATACATTGAATCAAACAGCAGCTTATGATTAAATTAATATATGTGTATTTAGAGAGGATTAAAACTGCAAGGTATGGACTATCCACTTAAAACTGAAGCAAAAAATCACTCAATAGAAACATCATTATAAAATACTGTTAATTTAAACAATAACAAACAGGATTTTAATTTCATGATTCTATGCTTCTAAGAGAAGGCAAATTCTGATTACTAATTTTGTTGGCATCTCCTCTCTTTTAATCACCTGATTTTGTAATTTTCATAGTCTTTCATATTAATGCACATTGTGCACAACAGCTTAAGAAAGATAACACCCAAATCTATCATACATTAAAATGTAATAACCGTAAAGATGAAAGTTCTGAGCTATTAAATCTGAGTTATGATTTATTCATAGAATCACAGAATCAACCAGGT
>WAAF01019475.1:5758-101099 GCA_013400475.1 Tricholaema leucomelas
CTCTCCAGTGAGCCAGGACTGTTGATAAATGATGGAGAGTGGCTTGGCCAGCTCATCTGCCAGCTCTCTCAGAACCCTAGGATGGATCCCATCTGGCCCCATGGACTTATGAGGATCCAAGTGGCTCAGCAGGTCCCTTATCTCCTCTTCATGGATTAGAGGGGGACTATACTGGTCCCTGGCTCCACCTGTCAGCTCAGGAGTCCAGTTGTCCTGGAGACAACCTGTCCCACTATTGAAGACTGAGGCAAAGAAGGTGTTAAGCACCTCTGCCTTTTCCTCATCCTTTGTCACTAGCTCATCCTTTGTCACTATGATTCTGTGAATAAGTGGTTATGTATTTTGAAGTCAAATTTACACCGGAGTGAAAAATGGAGCTTACTTCTGGGAGGAAGTGTGTTGTGTGGAAATCATGGCTATGGAAAAGACTGAAAAGCTCCCAGTTTCAGCCTACCCTGTCACCATCACATTGGGTTCATGTAACCCTGGTGTTTTGCATTGCACATTCTGATGATTTATGAGATTGATCTGTTTCATTAGAGGTTGTTCCCACAACAGGGTTCTGAAACCAGTGTCTTGATTGCCATATCCATTTGATCCATTGAAAACTAGGATTAAATAGTGCTGGAAACATACAGTGCACAACTCCTCACTTTTCTAGTTAGTTCACCATCTCCTATGGTGTGTGTTTATGTTTTGGCTCAAAGACACAGTACATCTCCAACACTGAAAGGATATGAAAGCATGTCCTGAATTTTACTAACCCAAGCAATTCCATTGAAATTGTCAGCATAATTTTACTAAGTACCTACAGGCATCCTGTAAAGACTGACAGCTGAAAATTTACAGCTGTGGAGAGCTGTAGAAGAAACTCCAGTGTGATCTTCTGATTTACATCTGTAGTTGCAATATTGATATTAAATACCGAACTATCATTAGGCAAGTGTGAATTGAAGTGAGTTCATGAGGGCCCTTTTTTCTGATGGACCAATGTAATTGCTTTGTTGCATTTTATATCACAAGTACATCTTGGGCCTCAGAGAATCCCAGACCTCATTGCTGTGAGTGTTAGAATAACTATCACGCTCTGACTTTAATTCTGCTTTGCCTGTACTCTTTCCAAGTCAACAGAAAGAAACTGACCTTAATGGGGATTAAGTCTGTTTACTTCACTGGGATTTAGGTCATGATTTTAATGATTACTTTGCTAGATTGCATATATCTCAATAATACTATTGCAGAGCTTTCCAACTCCACTTCTAGTACATATTGGCCATTAAATATTTAATGGATTTTATGCACCTGCCATATTTCCTATTGTTTAAATACAGATTTTAAACAGAAGAGGGAAACTCTGGAAACAACTTGAGGTTAAACTGTTTAATCAACAGCATTTGGGCTTTTCCCTTTACCTTGTATCTTTGACTCGTATTCTTGCATTTATTTGCAGTTATGTAGATATCCTATCCTAGGTGGGCTCCAGCATGTTATTTTTAGGATTAATATATTAGGACTGCTACTGCAGATTTTTTTAGTATTAATAAAGAGGATTTGGTAATTTGCAACAGTGCCACTACCTTCCTCAAGCCAAACAGTAAAATGGGTAAAAGCTGTATCACAGAAAGGTAACTGTATATTGTATTGCTTCACCTATGCTTTTATATACACAATATATAAAAACATACCTGGTGTATACATATATAAAGGCATGTGTTTATGTAAAGATGTTAAAATTAAGCTACAGATCAAAATACAGTGCTTGCCCTGTGAACTGTATAACAGGAGTATTCATGCCTTCAAAAATAATATAAAATATGATGGAAAATGTCATGCCCTCTTGGTCATGTTTTTTGGCTCATTTATTTTACATTTATGGGAACAGGCTTGTCAACTCTAAACCCATCTGGCTCTAGCAGAGGAAAAGAGAGAAAAAGCAGGAAGTCCATTTTTGGCAACAATCCTGGCAGGCTGAGCCCTGGGGAGTCAGCTACTCTTGCCAAAGCATCTGGAAAAGGTAAAGTTAGCATCTTCTTTCACCAGTCACGTGGAATGACTCTGTGATCCAGCAATTGCACCAGACCAAGTTGTTGAAGATTATCAGATACCTTACAGTGTGTAAGATGGTTTTCTGTATCACAGTAACACCACTATAACTGGAATGTTGACTGTGGAATGTTAAAAGAAGATAATTTGGTCAGGAAGATGAAGACCTCAATTGATAAACTATTCAAAACTAATGTACATTTTAAATTGTATATCTTAAAGTCTGTGTTTTAAAAGCTATGAAAGAAGGCAGAGTTGTTGGAGTAGATCCAGACCAGGATTTTTAGTGCCTGAAGTAAGACTGAGTTCCCCTAAACTTCAGCTAACTCCAAACGTGTAATCATGCAATACGGTCTTGGAGGTATTTACGCTCTGCAAGTAATTCGGTCTGTGAACTTGGAAATTGTACTTCTGCATATGAACAGATGTAAAGAAATATAAAAAAAGTACAGAAAAGGTTCTGAAGCAGGGGTGACACCCAGATGCCCTGCCTTTCAGGTGAATTAACAGAAAGTTACAGCTGTAGCTTTTCTTGTACTCATTTTATGGCTCAAGGAACATTATATTTGTTGCAGCTCAAGGGCACTGCTGCAGCAGAGAGGTTACATTCCCTTCTAGAGGCCAGTGTCCTAAAAATGAAAACATCTAGTACTTGGTTCTAAAGTATTTTGCTGGCTTTGTCCTCTGACTCTTACAGCCTCTGTAGATTGTTTGAAGATTTAGCAGATGGGTTTCAAACTTGCTTCCTTTCCTCCTGTAAAACATGTAAATGAGAAGAACAGAATTGTATTCCTTTATTTTATCGAGGCAAATGACAATTGAGTATTTATTTATGAAAGCAGCTGTTAGCACATCTAATCACACTACCATTTCAATTCTTAAATGTTATGTGTCCTCTAGATATGGATTGTTCTTACTGTATAAGAGTGAATGTGACACTTACACTGAATAGTGTCATTTTCTACCACAACCAAGGTATGAACACACGCTTCACTAGAAAAAAATGGATTTTCAGGGTCTCTGGATCTGCAGCTGTGTGGTGGGTTTAGGAAATCACCCCTCAAACTAAAATTTACCAGGCCAGCTCAGGTGGCTTGGAAGTAAGATGAAGCTGTATTTACAGCAAAGCTATGTTTACAAGGATATATACAAAATATATTTACATGTATTTACAATTATATACAATTTAGAAATAATACAGAAATCCAATCTTCCCCCTGGACAAACAAAGTACAGAAGGGGCCAATGCCACCCTCTCTCTCCCCAGACAGAAAACAACCACCAAGGTTCATGTGTTGTCTGGAAAATGTTAGTGGGTAAGTCAGCAAGCAGTGAAGGAACCAGGACAGAGCCAGTGCCCCAAAGCAGGAGACTGAAATTGTTTATACTTTGTCTTTTTGCACCAATTAGCAAACCAATGTATGATATAGAGTTTCTCATTATTATTCTTTCACATCCGGTGCCCTGCTCATTCAGATTCTGCATTGAACTTTCAGGGAAGTACTGATTTCTCTTATTGGAATGTTCCAGTAAGCCTCAAACTGCCACAAGGTGTAACTTGAAGGTACTGTTTATTTTCCAGGCCCTTTTGATGTGATGCGACAGACGTGGGAAGATCCTTGCAGTCCTTACAACTCTCCAGCTTCTCTCAGTGCTATCATAAGGACGCCCAAGTGCTATCATATCTCCTCCCTGAATGAGAACGCTGCCAAGCGGCTGTGCAGGCGGTACTCTCAGAAGCTGATCCAGCACACCACCTGTCAGCTCCTGAGGACCTACCCCGCTGCCACGCGCATTGATTCTTCAAATCCCCATCCGCTGATCTTCTGGCTCCACGGCATACAGCTCGTGGCTCTTAACTACCAAACAGATGGTATGGGTACACAAAGGCATGTTTTAATACACTGGTGTGAAATTGTATTTGATGTTTGCTTTGACCTACAATCGTGTAGGGATGTACCTGTCTATGGGGCTCAGCACAAGCAGTGTCATACTATGACAATCTAGTGCTTGGGAGTAGTGATCCCAGAGTTCAGGAGCTTGATGCCAGTGCAGGGTATTTCCTGATAGCACAGAAGTGCTCGGACAGCAGCAGCTTCCACTTTGTTTCTGTTTAATTGTTGAAATAGTTCTCTGTTCTCCAGTTCAAGTAGCTGTTTTCCCTGTCTAATAACAGGCACTAACTATTACTTAGAATTGCTGCCTTGGATACTGGTTTAACATTGCCCAAAACATTCTGGAGCCATGTTCTATCTTATCTTGTGTTCCCACGCCTCTTTGATGGGGGTTCCATTAGGTCATCTATAAAGCTATACAGTCAGTGTTTTTTCATTCTGCAGTTCAGGGCAAATACTTAGAAACTGCTCAGAGAATAGGTGTAGGCAAACCCTACAGTTGGATAAAGACAATGGAAAGGGGAGGGGCGGGGGAAGGAATTGGATTGATTGGATGCAAAAATTGTCTCAATCTGAAAACCAAGGATGAATTGGTACAACTAAAACAAAAAGAGACACCTACTTAAAACACATTGTTGTCTTCCATGTTACAGTTTTTTCCATTGTCCTATTGCTGTTTGTCAGTTTTGACTGCCTTACTTCACAGATCTTCCTCTGCAACTTAACGCAGCCATGTTTGAGGCTAATGGCGGTTGCGGATATGTTTTGAAACCTCCCGTTCTGTGGGATAAAAGCTGTTCGATGTACCAGCAGTTTTGCCCCTTAGAAAGAGATCTTGATAATAAGGAGCCAGCTATATATTCTTTAACAGTAAGTACATTAAAAGGGAATTTCATACAGCCAAACAGATAGAAGTAGACAATGTTTAATAGTCTTTGCGCAGCATTACAGTCATACTTCTGTATGAAATGATTGATTCTTCCTTGTGCTTCCAAAGGTCAATGTAACCAACAGAAATTGGAGGAGGAAGTAGCAATTCATTGTCTTTATTTTACTTTATTGGCTGCTTTCTACCTATAGTTGCTTTGCTGTTTCCTTCATAGTAGTCATTGAAATCCAGTCCTGAAAGGGCTTTCCCTGTGACTACACAACTGCTTAAAATTGTACATGTGCCTGGATGCTTTACACATTTGTGAACACTTGAGAAGCTACACAAAAAAACATTATGAAAAGCTGTACTGGATCTTAAAAAATGTATTTTTACAAGTTATATAATGAAATATATAATTAAGTGATTTATGGCCAAGGAAAGAAATGTATTCTGAGAAGCTAGTCTCCTTCGGGGGGCGTTCCAGAAAAGTGAGATTCATAGCAACTAAAATTCTCCCAGCTATGGTGATTGCACACCTGATTCTTGTGTTATGTATCCCAAAACAAGCTGTCCTACTTTGAGGCCGTGAGCTACCCAGGACTGGAGGACAGAAGTGACTCTTACTCATTTAAAGAGTAAGAATGAAAATACTGCACACTGATTGGAAGTTTAAATGGAGATTCTATCTACTAATGCATATATACAAAAGGCAATCAGGTAGAATGGATACATCCACAAGCTAAGCCAAGTCTATCAGACTAAAACCTTCTAGAATCCTCCGCCCGTTCCATGCTCAGCAGGCCTAAGAGTAGGCCATAACTGCCCTCACCCCATCTTAGGCCTGCAAGGCCCCAGCAGGCCACATGACACAGCTCAGAATTCCCTGCCAGGTAGAAGCCATCTTCCACACACAAACCATGAGATAAGAAGGGATGCTCACTTTTCCTGGAGAAAAGGACTGAAGGGAGGAGAGAAGGGAAAGCGAGCAATATCAACCAAGCACTGGCTTATAAGCTGTCATACTGGAAAATGGAATAGAATAATAATATTACAACGTCCTGGGACAACCAGGTCCATCCCCTGGGACAGGTCTTGGTCTCTATAGTTTTCTTAAGGGAACCTGGGACCCCCTCGAACTACCATCACTGTCGTCACCCTGGAATAATGGAAAAGAGAATCAGATCCTTTTTGACTGGATTACTGCTAAATGGTTCTGGAGTAGCTTTCAGATACTTGAATGGTTACAGTCATGATGTGTTTTTCTCAGAGCAAAGATACTGTATCAGTGTCATGGGGGGGTGGCTGAAGGATCTCTGATTTTGAAATTACAGCTCTGGCAATTACAGAAGTAGAGGAGCGTTCTAGTTTGGTCAGAATGTTAACAAACTCTGCTTAGGAGCATGCTAAGTAATGTTTAGCTCAGAACTGTGCCACTAAAAGAAGTACTCTACTAACTGGTGTCTCTCTGTAATCCTCGGCTTCAGATTGTTTCTGGGCAGAATGTCTGCCCCAGCAACAGCATGGGCAGTCCATGCATTGAATTGGATGTCCTGGGGACGCCTCTGGATAGCTGCCACTTCCGGACAAAGCCCATCCACCGCAACACCCTCAACCCCATGTGGAATGAGCAGTTTCTTTTCCGAGTTCACTTTGAGGATTTGGTCTTTCTTCGGTTCGCAGTTGTTGAAAATAACAGCTCAGCTGTGACGGCTCAGAGAATCATTCCCCTGAAAGCTCTAAAAAGAGGTAAAGTACAGTTTGCAGTGACACTCCATGCCAAAATGGTCCGGCAGGTTCCTGAACTGGTTCCTGCCAGAGGGATATTTTTAATCAGCTGGTTCCATTTATCTAGAGGAAACAGGAAGCAAGTATCAGACAATATACTTTACCCTGGCAGTGTGATGCTGATCTAATAAATGCCCTAAGAGCTGGAGGCTGCCTCAGTGACTTTTAAGTCAGATCCTGTGCTGTTGCAGAGAGGGAGTTATCTTGTACATAGTTGATGCTACCCTGAGCTGTGGCATGAGGTTGCATTCACCTTGAGACTTGCTGCTCCCTTGGGATGTGTGGGATGTTTCGCTCTGCCCATTGAACTGCTGTAATTTTTAATCACTCTGCAAAGGAGAATTTCACTGCTTGCAATTGTAGATGTAGAAGTGAAGAAAGGGCGAGACAAGGTGAGCGAGAAATAAGGAAGCATCACTAATTCTGTGACATCTGGGGTAGGGACTTTCCATATGGCCAGCAGCTCTTCAGAACAGTAAAAAAATACCTCTTTATGCACTTTGTGCTACTGTAATTCCATGCAACAGCCTTAGTATATGAGGAGATCTGTCCACAGATTTGTTTTCCCAGTGAGAATTTGTACTTGCTTCATTCATGTTCTAATATTTAGCTATTTAATATTGCAGCAAAACAGGCAGGCTCCAGGGAGACAGTAATAGCAGCTTTCCAGTACCTGAAGGCTGGCAAGGGACTGTTTACAAAAGCTTGTAGTGATAGAACAAGGGACAGTGGTTTGAAATTAGAGAACAGGAGAAGGAAGTTCTTTACCACGAGGGCAGTGGAGCACTGGAACAGGTTGCCCACGGAGGTGGTTGAGGCCCCGTCCTTGAAGCTATTCAGGGTCAGGATCAGTGGGGTTCTGGGCAACTTGATCTCATGGAGGGTGTCCCTGCTCCCTACAGGGGAGCTGGACTAGTTGACCTTTGGAGGTCCCTTCCAACCCAAACCATTCTGTGATTCTGTGGGCCACTCAGCAATTCACAGCATTTAGGTTACACTGTTGTACAAAGAGTTACTGCAGTGTAATTACAGTGCTTTGAATTCTGTGGGTGTAGGAAGCTGTAACTATATATATATATTTGAAATCTGACTTTTCCATTTATGAGAGAAGTATCCTAGGATGTCACAAAGTACTTACAGAAGTGTTTTTTCTTCTTAGGTTATAGACATGTCCAGCTCCATAACCTGCACAATGAAGCATTAGAAATTTCTAGTTTGTTCATAAATAGTCGGAGAATGGAAGAAAGTCCCTCTGGAAACAGCCTGCCTGCATCAGTGGTAATTTAATTACTTTTTGTGAATGCCATATATTCTTGTGTTTGTGACTTCTAAAACCAGATAGCTTGAAGATATTAGTCCCTAAACCCACAAATATTTCAGGCCTTAAATGCCTAATTCTTTTGGGCCTCAGCAGAAGTAGTTATCTCACCTGGCTGAAAGTGTGGTAAATCTTACCAAAGTCTGACTTCTGATGTATTTAGTTATAGCAGCAGAACTCCTGTGCTGGAGAAGGAGTGTGGTTAAGCAGTAAGGTTCAGAGTTGCCTCATGGATTCCTTTATGCATGAATCCATAAGCAATGCTTTAAAAAGGAAGATGCAAATTACCAACAATAGGGAAATGAGAGTAAAACTGAATCCTATTACAGGAAAAGATGGAGTCTGTATTTCCATAAATGCATACGTATTTATCTATGTGTGTGTGCTCTTCTCTATCTTTCTATGTACATGTATGCAGGTACAGATATATGTACAATGTATATATAAAAAATATGCAAGTACTGATGTGTTTGGGTTTTTTTAGTAGCTCTTAGTTTACCTGTGTTTTATTAGTTACATGTGTTTTATTAACCTTAAGGATGCATATTACCATTTTGCAATTCCTAGACTGGTAGATAAAACCTAAGCTACTGTATGTGCAGCAGGTGTTACCTTCCAGCAGTGAATGCATGCCAGACACGTGTCTTGGGGAATTACTAGGGCAGAAAGGAAGTACACAAATGGTTTGGAGGGTAAAACAGTGGTGGTAATTCCTCTGGTAATTCATAGGCTGGATCCAAGTAGTCTGAGCGTTAACTAGAATGGATAATGAGTGATGGAAGGCTACCCTTTAGTGACTGTCAGTTTAGGTACTCTCACTGGAAACCTTGCCTTTTTCTTTCCCTTCACATTAAGGGTAGGATGGTGTGGAATATTTTGAGGGGTTGAGTTCTTGGGTTTGGGTTTTTTTTATGCTTTGATCTGTAGTGTGAGAGTCATGCATTAGCTGGGTAGCTTGGCTCTGTCAAGGTCCTTGCAACTTCAGTGTACAGTTTCTTTTAAGCAGCCAATAAAATAACACACCTGTGTAAAACCGTTCGCTAACCTGTTGAATGTTGTCTGAACAGTTGTTTAGCATGGGAGAAAGGAAAGCTGCCGTGACTTACAAAGTGACAATTCATGGAATTCCAGGACCAGAGCCTTTCACAGTTTTTAATGTAAGTGAGGGGACCACAGCTGCACAGCTTCTCCACCAGGTAAGTTGCCACTGAACTGCAGACTCTAATTGTAAGAATCCACACTAACAAACAGTCTTTTTGGACACGTATCTCCCTGCATTTCTCACATGCAGTTCATTCGTCACAGCAAGGAGGCATTTTAGAAATGCATTACTGCAGAATTAATTACATTGCAAACACAGAATACCATCAGTGAAATTTCCTCAATCTTGTCATCAGAGAATGGGTTCATACTCTTAGAATATATCCCCTCTTTATGTGCACGCAGATGAGAAAAGCAGCCTTCCCGAGTGATGAAAGCAGTGGGCTGCCCATACAACAAGGACAAACATTCCTGCGTAATTCTTCGAACTTGAGCACCGTAGGAGTACAGAGTAGAAGTTAGAGGGCTAAGTTCATGAGTAGAAAAAAGTTAATTCAACAGGGATTGTTATTCTAGCAGTGGGAAAAGACTGTAATGTCCTGGGATTATGAATAAATTGTCTGGGCAGCCAAAGAGGACAGAAGTAAGCTTAAATAGTACTGCCTTGTCTGGAATAGTTGAACTGCTTGGCCAGGCTAAAGAGAACAGTACATTGCCTTAAGTATCTGAATAATAAATAGCACATCAGGAATCTTGCCTGCACTATCAGCATAGTTATTGATTCTTAAAGCTTCTTTACTCATTCTCATTTACACCTACTAATAATGCAGTATTTATAATTAACATTCTAATTGCTGTGTATTTATTGTGGTCTGTCTTAGCTCTTGGCTACCACAAAAGGCACTGAGTCATGTGCTGCAGACTATTTTCTGATGGAGGAGAAAAGCTTTATATCTAAAGAAAAGAGTGAATGCAAAAAACCACCATTCCAGAGGGTGATTGGGCCTGAAGAAGGACTAGTGCAGCTTTTGAACAGTTGGTTCCCAGAAGAAGGATATGTTGGAAGGATTATCTTTAAAACTCGAGAGGAAGTAAGTCTGTTTTGGATAGATTATTATTTACAAAAGCACCTAAAAATAGCTGCTGGGACCAGAAAACAAAAGAATGCAGTATTTGTTTCACTGCTTGGTGACTCATGTGAATGCTGTGTACATCATTTGAAAACAAACATAACTCTTCAGTGAGCACAACTAGATTTCATGCACCTGTGTGTACACTAATTTGGCTTGACTCAGCGCTAGTATCAGCTATGTGGTGATTAGTCAACAGTTCAGTGACACTAGACTACTGCTCTGTCCAGTAGTTCTAATTTAATGCAAATCTAGAGTTTTATATTATAGGAAATTAATGAAAAGAAAGATAGTATTTAATAACACAGCATCACAGATAACAGCACTCTTGCCTACAATTATCAGTCACTTTAGATGTCAGCAGTTTCTCTGTTCAGAAAAATTAGAAAGTATTTTAATATTAAAGAAGTCTAAAAAAACCTCAAAGGGTTATTAGCAACAGTAGCTTAAAATAATGAAATAGGTGAGTTCTTCTATTTTAAAGCAGGAAGATGGAATGATTGCTTCAGTTTAAACTGCAAGCAAAACAGCCATGGGTTGAAAACTGGCTTGTGAGAAATAAAAAACGCAGGAGAAAGGCATTTACTGGTCTAATTTTCAGAGGCACTTCCTTTGGTCAGCTCAGCATGATAATGTGTGCTTAGTCATACACACAAAAATGTTTATGTGCACAAGGTTTATGTACAGAAGTGACAGAGATGCTCTGGGATCCTTTCAAGTTAAAAAATGTATTTTTAACTTAGTGTTTTGTTTTTTTTTTAATGCTTCAGTTTGACAAATTATCATTGTATTATGCAAATCTGTATTTTGTTTTCTTCTGTTCCTAATATCCAGAGCAAAAATTAACTAGGTAGAAGTTTGCTTGTGGAAACAGTTGCCTAATTAATTCAAATGGCTGGCAACATTTACTTTGGAAGAATATATGACCACAAATGTGCCACGGTCAAACCCCACTCTTTCAGAAAACATGGGTTAGAGTATGTCAGCGCACGTTAAAACGATGCTGTAGTTTTGTCCTGTGATGCTAGTATCTCAAGGTATTATCTGCAGGTCTTGGAGCTGGAAATGAGGCTGCGAATTTACATGGATAAAAACAAGGAGTGGGTGACTTGTGGGGTGTGATACAGTTTATGAATTCAAGCTTTATTAGAAGGAGATGGAGAGAAAGGCACTGAGAGGTGTTGGGAAGAATTCTATCTAAAATCTGCAGTAGCCACAGAGCGTGGAAAAGGACAGAGAAACAGTAGCCTTCCTCTGGCTCCACAGGAAAATGTTCTCTCAGACTTGCTCTCTTAAGTTCTTTTGGCTTTAGTGCAGGGACAAGGAGAAAAAAGGACACCTTACACCATCTCCTGCCTTATTGCCACCATTACATGACAGAACATAGTTTTGTATATACATAAGGAAATAAAGGATTTAAGTGAATAATGTGGTACTAAGCATGTCCCCATTCCTTGCCTACTCTGACAAGTATTTCAGACAGTGATTTTGGAAACACAGGTATTTTAATATCGGTGGCTTGTCAAAACTTCCATAGACTTGTGCTTAATGAAATGGGAGCTGGGGCAACAGCACCGCCCCCAATTGCCATGTCATAAAAGCCTGTGACCAGCTATTACTCCTCTGAAGTAACTCAGTTTGGCTCGCCTTTATTTTGCTATAGAATTTAAACGAGAGAAATGCGGTTCAAGAAGCAAAGGAAGATGCAGCCATCAGCTCTGAGGATGACAGTTTCTTTGTTCAGGTACATGATGTCTCCCCAGAGCAACCACGCACTGTCATCAAAGCTCCCCGCTTCAGCACAGCTCAGGACGTCATACAGCAGGTAAGCAGCTTGTTTTCATTCAGTAGCTCTGTAACATGTAGGGTGGAGGCTGGTTTCATACAAGATAAGGTGGAGTTTGTTCTCAGGACTAGCTGAAGAATCAGTATAAGTAACCTACATCTGAAGTCGTCTTTTTTCTGCTTTTAAACAGACTCTTTGCAAAGCAAAATACTCCTACAGCATTTTGAGCAATCCAAACCCGAGTGATTATGTACTCTTGGAAGAGGTGACGAAAGAGCCAGCAAACAAAAAGTCCGTGACATCTAAACCATCTCAAAGGATTCTCTCTGATCAAGAGTGTGTGTTTCAGGCCCAAAGCAAGTGGAAAGGCGCAGGAAAATTTATTCTTAAACTCAAAGAACAGGTTCAGGTAAAAGGTTAAATTCTTTGCAGCAGGTTTTATAGATGATGTATGATCAGCTTAATGGGAACCTACTTCCAATGAGGGAGACACAACTGGCATGAGGATGGGTGGGAAGAAGAGACCTATAGCACCTCCCTTACATTTTTCTCTTTGCATTAATTACATCCAGCAACACAATTCCCTCACAGCCTGCAAGTCCTGTGACAACCTTTCTCTTTAGCTACCAGCTTCCTGGCTGCACATGATATGCTCCCCGTCATAGCAACACTGGACTATTCAAAGGGGCAGAACTTGAACACTTCTGGAATAAAGTCCCTCCTACCCCACAAAAAAGGTGTTCTGTTGCTTTATCTCAGGCTTTCAAAAATGGCAGGAACGAAATACAAGCCTGCTGGGAGGAGCTGTGTTCTCCTTTCCAGCAGATGCCACTGATCCACAGGAGTTGTGTCATTGTGTCATAAGCAGAGACTTTTATATTAGGTTATACCAAATCTGCTAAATATATCTTGGCAATGCCTGATTTTCAATTAATTTATTCAGAACAATCAGAAGAATAGATGTTGGCTGTGAAAGCACTGAATTCGGAAAGGGAGATTAAACTGTTTCTATGATTTTTTTGTTTGTTTTTTCACAGGCAGCACGAGATGACAAAAGAAAAGGCATTTCCTTTGCCAGTGAACTCAAGAAGTTAACCAAGTCAAGTAAGCAGTACCGGGGATTCATATCACCACCTCTGCAGGTCCTGCCAGACAGTCCACAGAACAAGGATGAAAGGTCTGCCTGCAGTTTGGCTTTCAGCGACCTTATGGAGTAACAGCACTGCCTACAGTACTGTCTATTCAGGTACGAGATATAGAGCCTAACCCTGAGCAATCACTTCAAACTCTTACAGAGTAAGAGTTGGTTAAACCATGGTGCAGTACAAGGGACTGACAGAAAGAGCTACAAAAGCCTTATACATTGGTGTGCATGGGTGCAGCAAGGTCAGCCCTGGGATACCATCAGAGGTGGTGTAGCTCATTGCACATGAAATCTTTTTCAGTGTAATAATCCCATCTTACATATGGCCAATATAGGCTTATATTTGTCTTGGCATGCAGTGTCATACTACTGTTAAATTAACAGAATTCAACTTACAGAATTCTTAATTTACAAAATATTTCAAATATGATAGGACAAATTTGATAGTTTATTTCTAGGCTACTATAAACCTCTTAAATTATCAAAGCAAGAAAAAAAAAGTTAGTTATGTAAAGATCCCAGTTACATTCCCTCTGCTGTGTTTGTTCTTCCATTTCTTTGTTCAAACTTCAAATTGACATCACTTGAATCCTTCTGCAGTGCCTTTGAAGGAACCTGCTGTGGACCAAAGCGGTCAGCAATTGTTTCTCATGCTATAGATGCTTAATCCAGGCAATGGTACCAGATGACCATCGAGAATCTGGAGATCCTAAGTGGGATGTTGTGTAGATTGGATGGAAAGATGCCTCTCCGCTATAGGAAGATTCTCATCTTCCCACATCTTCACACCTACAGATTCTTGATAGGTGGATGCAGAAGTTTTCTTTGACTATATGTTGTAAACCAACATGTCTTCACCCTCCCCCTTTTAAACAAAAGGTAATTTTATCTAGCTGCCTCTATAGAAACTGAAGGCAGAGTGGTTTTTTATGTGTATTATATTAAAATAATGCACTTGTACCTGAAGATTTCTGTTAAACACTGTGTTAAGTGACTGTAAAGAGATTTAAATATACTGTAACTTCGTTCTCCTATCTCTTTAACTTTGGTGAGTATACACAAGACACGTGACTTATTTATGGTTGTTATTTACTTCAACAATATAATGTACAATAGCTAAATACACCTAACTGCTAATGATACTTTGACATGGAACAACATAAATTCTGTTTTCCCAGGCTTGTGTTTAAAGAATATTTATTAGCATGTTCCAAAGTACATGCCATTGTACAATGTATTTGTCATACACTACTTTTTAGGAAATGCAGGATTTTTACCTCTGAATTTAGAAGAAAAAAAATATTTGAACTTTTCTGGTTGTTTCTTTTCAGCACAAGAGATTTAATGCACCAAAACTGACCAAACTCAAAACAATGCATTGAGAAATGTAATTAACATTTCAAAATTATGAATTCCAAATACATTTTTCTACAGAGTCTGGAAATGACTTTTTACTTATCTGTTAAACCCAGAGAGTGTCAAGAACTCTTCGCTATAACTCTTGACATTTTTGTTTACATAGAAACACTGTTGGAAGTTTTATGTTTGCCGAATTCATCTTTTGATATTGAAGAAGTTAGTTGTGATTGGCTGTTTTTTTTTCTCCATAGAACTTATTAATGTGATTAGTTAAAACAATCCATACCAATTCAAAGGGATGCAAATGAAACAATTACTGATATGAGTTATCCCTTTGGTTTCCCACAGGAAGTGTACCTGTGATCAGTAAACTGCTCTGCATGTGCTCTGTCTCCCCAGAGCAATTCCTAAACAAAGCATTTCAGTACCTGGTATGACTAAATCAAGAACTCCATTAATACAGAGCACTGAAGCACTCACTCGGTTTACTCCCCATCACCTTTAGCACTCAAGCGCAAAACACTGCTGCTCCAAAGGTAGAAGCTGCACCATGCAAAGGACAGAACAACAGGGCAACTAATACGAGGCTTAGTTTTGATAGTGCAGGGACAAAAGTAAACAAAAGTTACAGGCAGTAGCCTTATGACAACTAGCACCCCACCTCCAATAATTAGAAAATTAAAGAAGGCAAAGTCATTAGCTGGCTTATAAACAAGCAGTGCAGATTCTGCCTGTCACCAAAAGCTACCAAAGCATTTTCTGTACTCAACAGAAAATTCCTATGTAGTAGTCATTACCAAAGCAAAGAAGTGCCCTCTTGAGGTCATTTCCAGCTTTCGGGAAAAGCAGCCACAGACACACAGCAAAATCAAACTTCCTTGTGGCATATCCTCCCAGAGACCAATACACTTCCCACTGCTTACCTTCAGTGTTGATGTAGCAAAGCAGCCATTTGCAGTTCAGCAATACAACACAAGCACCTCCTAGCTCAGTCTCTTCATGTATGAGTTCCAACTGCACAGAGCTGCCCCTTTTAAGAATGAATTATCGGCTTTCCCTACCACACCCCTGAGGCACATGCATAACGCAGGACTGATACTGACTAAAATGATACAAGTGACAGCTTACCATTGTTTTATGGGCATACTGTGCTTTGAAATACTTTGGAGGTACTAAGAAACAATACATCAACCTACTGCACAATTCAACTAAAGCAACTTTTTTTTTTTAATGTTAGTTTCTGGCTGTTATTTTATCAAAATAGCAGTTTCACATCACTAGGAGTTTGTGTGTGTGTGTGTGTGTGTCTGTGTTTGCATGGCATTTTAGAAACAATACTTTCTTTCCTGTAGAGTTTGCACTTACCCGTTTGGCTTCTTCCTTTTTTTTTTCCAATATTCAGCAGCACTGAAGATAAAATTCTTGGCATCACCTCTAGTATCACAGCAGTCTGGAACACACACTTGCTAATTGATTGGATTCAACATGGAGTGTTCTTACACCCGTGTCTTTATCCACTAATGGCTCTTCTGTCACATGAATTTAACAGGCCCTTGGGAAATCAAGGGAGAACAGTAGCCTTGTCACATTGTGTAATGCAGGTCTAGCACTGGACTGAAGTTCTGTAGTAACTCAGAAACAGTAGTTTTGTACTATTTGTGCTAATACACAATTTTGTAGCTTTGAGAATAGTTTAATATGAGTATGGATCTTCCTTGGCAATCAGTCTAAAGCTGCCTTTGCCGCTGTTTGTCACAGTGAAAAAGAACAGCAAAATATTTGGCTATTAAAAACCTCCAATTTTATAGGCACGTAGACAACTGAAATCATCTAAGGCTAATGACACTATTCCAGTATTTTCCTTGATGCACACATATCACTTAGTTTCAAGTTTAGGTAGTGGTAGACATCCAAGGAAATTTTTGGTGGTGCATTCTGTTGGGTTTTTGGGGTGAAGTTGGAAATAGAGTATCCTTCCCCTTCCAACCTGCATTGGTTCCAAGTGTCCTAATAATGAAAATAAACACCACTTGCAGCATTAAACAGTTTACTTAAGGTTTGTTAACTTTTGTGAAAGCTCAGTTAAACATGCTGAGCTATTGTTCACATGCTGAGCTATTCTAATAGGAAAGCTTATTCTACTCAGACCCTGGTTTTATTTTTGCAGGAATACCTGTCCACACATTCCTATGACAAGACAGACAAAGTAACTTGCTCCCTTTCTGTGCTTTTGGCTAGGTGCAGACATCAATTAGGAAAATACATTCATTTTTACACTATAAACTATTTACAGGAAGCAGCTTCCAGGATAAAGTCTGAAGGAAAGGAATGTAAATCACCAACACCTACCAGAAACAGGCAGTCTCTGAGTGGTAGCAGGCCTCATGCTGAACAGTTTACAGGCTGAAGTGTCACACCCTGTTACTTACAGAAGTATTTAATTCTGTGCTGTTTAAAAACCACTGTTACCTTTTCACCTTAAAAAACACTGTTACCTTGTGTAGCTTGTGCTGCTTGCAGTGGGACAAAAGCTGGGCAGTCACAGATCCTGGCCCCACTGCAGCACTGCTTTAGTTTGCAGGAACTGAGGCATGCCAGGAGGTACTTCCTACTGCCTGAAAGTTTCCTGTTCCTCTTACTGATCCCGAGTTTAGCAGTTAGACAAATAACTATGTCAGTTTTAATTTTTAAAACCCAGTCAACATTATTTTTACTGCTGCAAACATTAAGTAGATGAAGTATCTGAATAGCCATCGCTAGAAACCTTCTCCTAGAAACTATGTGCTTTCAAGAGTTAAAGTCTTTAACATGGAAATACCTAAATATTTGAAGAATGCATTCTCCTACAGTCACAGTTTACCACTGAAAAAGAACTTACTGGTAGCTTTACATTTCAGTGGAAGACTGAGTCTGCAGCTTCTGAAACAGAACTAACTGTTCTGCTCTAGCTCTCCCAATGCTTCAATTAACATTTGGCTTTGAATCACTGGCTGTTACTATTCCACTATAGAACTCGATTTACTTTTAGGGTAGCCCACTACACGTAACAATAGTGGTGGTTTTTTTTCCTCTCTGTGATACATAATTTGTAACTTCAATAGTGCTAGCATTTGGCAGAGTTAGCAAATTAAACACAAAAATTAGTTAGAAGAGATTTTGCTCCAACACACATATAGGATATTTCAGAATTACTTAGTTGTACAGTTTTCTTCCTCTGCCTCTTGAAACATGTCCAAATATTCTGACAATGCAACATCACTATGTGCCAGTCTTTATATCGTTTGGAAACTATGTAAAATGAACAATTTTAAAACTGACTTTTCCACCTGGACTATTTTATCTCTGCTGACTTGAATTTCTATTTGTATATGTTGTAAAAAAAAACCCAACAAACAAAAATAAATGATTCAAGATGTTGACTCCTTTGCTTTTGCCTTCCTGAACTCACAAAATAGTGGCAAATGCTGCCTACCTTGGAATTTTTCAGAATTTATATCACATCCATATTTGCAAACATGTAACAAATGAAAAGGACTACCAACAGCTATGGGTGCAACAACCTAAAACAGAAAGAAACAGACATATTACTGTCACTGTCACGTAGGCAGATTTGTAATCTACAGAGTAAAATATGTATTTTCTAATGCACTAATAGATCACAGTATCACAGCATCACCAAGGTTGGAAGAGACCTCATAGATCATCAAGTCCAACCCGTTACCACAGAGCTCAAGGCTAGACCATGGCACCAAGTGCCACATCCAATCCTGCCTTGAACAGCTCCAGAGACAGTGACTCCANAGAAACGTTTGTGAATATAAGTACTTGAAATTAGGTGAACTAATCTGATTAATACTAGAAAAATGAGAAAAAATTTACTCATAAAACTATGTAAGAACAAAAAAAAAAAATCAGGAAAAATAACTAAATACCCTTAAGAAAAAGGAATGTTTTCTGGTTATTGTAAGGTTAAGCAAACTAAACAAAAGTTCTGCAAAATTTACACCACAAACAAAAACAACAACAAAACTAATAAGCCACCTGTCAGGGACATTAGCCTACCACACTCCCCTTTAGAATGGAATTCACCAGAAGCCAATAGTCAGTTTTAAGTTTTATACGTACTGCCTGCAAAGCCAACATGCAGCTGAAAATGGATTCTAAAACAAGCAGGCAATACCTAACCTTTGAAGAATGAGGATAAAATTACTTGCAAGCCAAAAAAGCAAAGCAAATCAAAATTCTTACCCTGAATTTGTCCAGTATTCTTTACAGTGGTGATTTATTGAAGGCATTGTCTTAGAGCTTTCAATCATGATGACAGTTCAGAACTGGAATTCAGTAATTACAGTTTACCAAGATTCATCAGAGGGAAAAAACCCACCAAATGCAAAATCATTTAAAGATGAGGCAAATGGCTAGATGTCAGCAGAAACCAAATAAAACCACAACACATACCCCAAAGCTGTAAGCATCTTAAACATCAGTCAGTGTTAACAGTTCCAAAATATTTATTTGTGAACACAATTGAGTTCATATATCTGTATGTTCTGTTACAAAAATGAGAAAACATATAAGCAAAAGTACTATAATACATGGTTGCAGACAATTCCAAAATTGCTTTGGTTTGTATCTTCTAAAATTACCAATGGGACTGTTCCTTGTGTCCAGCTCTGAGAACACAGAATGGATTGTTAAGTGTTGATGCATTCTAACTGTCTGAAAAAAATGCTGTTACTTTTTGGTGTGTTTCTACATTCAGACAAAAGCCTACCTGAATTCCTGTAATAGTAAGAGGAAATTTCTTTCAGGCAATCTTTGTCCACATTTAAGAAGCCAACTGACCATGACTGATTAAGATACATTAGGGTATCTTAGGGTATGACAGAGATGTTTCCTTCAAGTGTTTAGCAAAATCCAAGGGTTTGTGAACAACGGTCGCACTGATGTGTTGCTGAAGCTGTTTGTTTAGCTCTTCATCTATAAATGAATCCATGTGTGAGAATGTATCCTGAAAATTACAAAATATTAGTTGCATTACTAAACCAGCCCAGTATGTGGTTTCCATACCTAGCTCAAATTAGCAGTCCGGTTTGTCTCCCATGCGCCCTCGTCATCTACACTAGATCTATGGAGCTGGCAGCTCACCTGGTATCTGGCTTGCCAGTAAGTTTCACAGCGAAGTGATGTGCCAGGCTCACAGGGTTTTTTCATTTGTGGTAAATTGAGCTTTAGAAGATTATCTACTACACATAGCCACAGCTTCCAACTTCAATGGTGCTTACACACTGCTTCCTGTTTAACACACCTTATTAAAATAAACCAAGCATCTCTGATCAAAAGGCCAGCAAAAGCAATAATGTTAATAGTAAACGCTGTGCCCTGACCCTGCCTCAAGAGATCCCTGCTGTCTGCAGCCAGGTCTGGAGTCTTCTACTCTTTCCTGGTGCTCAGATTTATGCCCATCTCTGAAAGTCTTAACACTGGCAGAATGAAGTATATACTGTGCGCTCAGTTATGTCCATTATAGCCACTTATGGACAGTTTGTTCTCCCTTTTATCTTCCTCTTTCTTTTTTTTTGGCTGTCTTAAAGAGTTTGTGCATTTTCTTACTTAAGCACTACACAAATGCTTCACCTATCTGCTGTTTCCAGTCTTGTTCTGTCAAGAGCTGCCTAACACCCTAGCAGGACAAACACATCAAGAAGCCACTGTAAAAGGACAGAATAATGAAAAACAAATGCATTTTCAGAAGATGCTTCTATACAATGGGGAAAAAAGTTAAGCTTATTGCTGAGTTACAAATCAGAGGCGCTAACAAAGTTGACAGGTTATAATGTTTTCATTAGAACAAAGAAAACTGATTATCATTTTCTAAAGAACACACCACTCACTGGATTTGATATCTAAAACACATCCAGTGCTGAGGATCTAAAAGTATTCGACCATTTCTCTTTATGTATTACATCTTTGTTCCCTTCAAATTTATACTTTAAAGCTATAAAGTGACACCAATGAGGGCAGTATATCCTTCTACACAGTGAATCAAAGGCTCTGCAAATTCAGCTGTCTTGCCAAACTGCACACACTAGGGAAAGAGGGCTGATTTTTATTACTGCTTTTCAAATAAACAGTAGTTCATCATTACAGAGAACAGAAAAGAAATCTGCACTGAACCACTGCAAAGTGCAGCAGGTAAGTAAAGTAACAGCTATCACATTCATCTTGCTACATTAACTGATGCTATGGGAGGTGGAAGCTTTGCTCCCTTCTTTATAGTCGGTGCTATCTTCAGCCAATTAAAGTACTTGACACGGGAAGTATAGAAACCAGAAAGCCAAATCAAGTGTGCTAATGGATAGTGAGCTAGCAGATACAGGTTATACTGCTGTATCATGCGATTAAATGAGGATGCAGAGAAATGAGACAGTACCTTTCTTCTGGGTGTTACTGATGCAACAGGAGGATTAAAGACCATTCCCCTCATACTGTATTCTTCAAAAAGTTCTGTAGCATGCCTGTGGCAAGAAACAGGATGAAAGAAAAATGGCATTAGATCCACACTTGAAACAATGTATCACCAAAGCAAGAGCAGCTTCTCACACATACAGGCCATTCACACCCCCCACCATGCTCTGAGAGAACTCCTCGTTGTAATGAGTATCAGCTAGAAAAGATCAGAAAACAATGCAAGTAAAGGCAAGCAAAATGTGTCTAAAGACTCAACTGGGGGGCAGAAAAAGAAATGGGAGACCAGAAAAATGTTCTGTTGGCTGGCTTGCCAGAGATCCAAGCAGTGACTGCTTGCCCTAGTTGAAAAAGTAAAAAGAACCAACAACTTGCAAACAAACAAAAAACCCAACCATCCTGTTATCTAGCCGATACAGTCTGCTAGGATTTCAAACATTTCCTTACCAAAGGGTTTTAGGTAACCATGGGAGAATAGAGAAGACACATGGGAAAGAACTGGTTAAATGACAGAAAAGAAGATGGGGTTTGCAACCATAGGGGAAAAATATGAATTTGCACAAAGTCTGTGCCAGGACCTGTGTTTTTGTGGAGAATACCGAGTTATGTGCATTAGTGAGAATGAGCTGGCCAGAAAGAACTGCAGAGAAGATGATCAGCAAAACAAATGGCAAATGAAATATAGTGTGGATGTATAAACAGAGAAAAGCAATTTCAGCTTCAGCTAAAAACTGATCTGACTGCTGTCATTTAAGGAAAAAAACAACTTCTGACAGGTACTTTCACGGGATTGTGACCTGAACGAGGTTTAATGAAACAGAGAACAGAACACAAGGTAGTTACATCAGTATAAATCCATAGATAAGCCTACATCTCAAATACTGCACCTGAGTCTCCAGTTCCCTTGTCACGAAACCTGAATAGGTAAATGTTCAGGAAGAGGCAATAAAGATGGCACAGAGTTCAAAGCATAAGAAGGCAGGTATTAACGTAACAAGCTGTGGACTCATGGAACCCTTACCAAATGATGCTGTTATTTGAAAAATCTGTGCTTTGATTCAAAGAGCACAGAACAATTTTGAAAATAATTCCATTAAGAACACCATACCAAAGAGAAAATGGTACCAGGTTGAGAAAAGCCAATAGGCTGAAACCAGCAGTTTCTTCAGAGCACATGCCTTATATGCCTGTCCTGTTTTTACTCTCCTTGAGGCACCTGCCCAAGGCAGGATGCTGAATTAGATCCTTAGTCTGAACCGGGATGGCTGTTACTAAGCTTTAACATACTATGGACCTTGCACTGCAGCTTGGTTTCTGGTTTATTCTGGGCAGCTGTGGTTCAGTGACCTTTTTACAGATTCAGACCAGGGCTGCTGCTAAGGAAATGCAGATTATTTTGCTCCTGTGGGAAGAAGACACTCGACTGAGATTTTTACCCTTGTCACAGCCTGGCAACAAGCTCCCAAAGATTAAAAATCCCCCCAGATAAAGGCAGTCAACATGTTGTCCTGGCAGAAGAACAAAGAAAGTGACTTTTAAGAATATAATTTTTTAATTTTATGGATCATTATTTTAGAGATTCCTTTAATAAGGTATGGGCACCATTATTTTAGAACACTATTTGTAAAAACAGAACTCTGATAATTAACTCACCTTTGGCTCAAATCAAGTGAAAGAGCTCCTGAGCCTTCAGTTGGAGCTCCAGCAATAAGGTGGGCTGCAAATTTCTGCACTATTGGATGATAGTGTCTCTGAAAGGAAGAAAGGCAGCAGTTGACTGAGGAAAAAGGAATGACATTTTCCTATGGATTCTCTCGTTTGTTTCTGAGGTTAAGTGAATGAGAACACCCAGTCATAGATTTATTCGCTAGTATTGCCATGCTGTAAGCAGAATTCCCCAGTTACTCTAGCCCCTAGATGGCAAGAACAAAAGCAAACTAAGCCCTCCTTAAGTCCCAAACTATAAGCCTGGCTACAATGACAGATCAAGGTGTCAGTTACTCCCCAGAGGAGGGCTGGACTGCAAGAGAAATGAATAGACTGAAAAAGCCTCCAAATGAAGAAACTTGCAGTAAGGTCCAGTGTGGTACTATCACAGGGGATGGGTAACATCCACTGTGGAACTCAATTTGTTCCCTATACAACTGTGCTCTTCCTCTGTATGCAATGAGCTCATGTAGGCCAGATTAGATTGGTAAAACTAAAGATCTCTGTTCTCTACTTGTAAAGTATATAAATATTTAGCAGCTATTTATTGCTGACTTTTATTTCCCAAATCACTCAATTCTTGACTAACCTGCAGTAAGTGCAATTCCCACAAAGCTGTGTTCTGAGCATTGCAATGCTCTGGCTCATCTAGCTCTGGGAGATAAACTCCACTGCCTTGAGATTCGTTGTCTAGTAAGAGGTCCATCCTTGGGAATGTCTAAAACACACACACAAAAAAAAGTACTGAGTTTCTTATATTGACACATCTAATTATAACATGGTTAAGTTCAGGATTCCTTCATGTTATTCAGTCTCAGCAGCACTTAAGGACACTCTGTTTTCATTGCTCTTGCTTCAGGTGCTTCAAAATATTTTGCACAAAATCAATTTCTCATGAAAGTCAGTAACCTTTACCCAGTAAGCTAAAATTCCACCAAGTAAAACTCACTTGTATTAATACCCTGTTTGTTGCCAGGATCCCAACACTGGAGTTTGGAAGTACGTGAAGAGCAAGCGTGGAAAGCCGCTTCAGGAAAGCAAGAGCTCGCTGCTGAGAAACTTGCTTTCTCCGCTTGGCAAACATGACATCCAGGCATTGGAGCACAATCCCTATATCATCATTGGTATGACCTCAAAAGCAGAATTTCATAGAGAGTAAATAAAACACAGTGATAGAATCATAGCATCAACCAGGTTGGAAGAGACCTCCAACATCATCCAGTCCAACCTAGCACCCAGCCCTACCCAATCAACTAGACCATGGCACTAAATGCCTCATCCAGGCTTTTTTTGAACACCTCCAGGGATGGTGACTCCACTACCTCCCTGGGCAGCCCATTCCAATATCAATCACGCTCTCTGGGAAGAACTTCCTCCTAACATCCAGCCTAGACCACCCCCAGCACAACTTGAGACTGTGTTCCCTTGTTCTATTGCTGGTTGCCTGGGAGAAGAGACCAACCCCCATCTGGCTACAACCACCCTTCAGGTAGTTGTAGACAGCAATGAGGTCACCTTTGAGCCTCCTCTTCTCCATGCTAAACAACCCCAGCTCCCTCAGCCTCTCCTCATAGGGTTTGTGTTCCAGGCCCCTCACCAGCTTTGTTGCCCTTCTCTGGACACATTTCAATACCTCAACATCTCTCTTGAACTGAGTGGCCCAGAACTGGACACAGTACTCAAGGTGTGACCTTTACCAGTGCTGAGTACAGGGGCAGAATAACCTCCCTTGTCCTGCTGGCCACACTGTTACTGATACAGCCACCTACTCTGCTACTGACTGTATAGTGGAACATGAGAAATGGCATGAAAACAAAGAGGTTCAAACACAGCACTGATGCGATACAGACACAAGCATCCATTCCCTTCTGGTAAAAACAGACCAGCTTTGAACAGAAAAAATGTATCATTTGATGTGGGGCTAAGAAGTTATTAATTCCATCAAAAATGTCAAAACATTAGAAGCAGTTATACCACTAAGTGCATTCACTATGTATCTTTTATAATTTCTTAAATGGTGCAAAGGTTGAGTCTTTCACCCATCCAGAATTGTAGAATGTTTTTTCTCAATCGCTCCTCCTCAGTGACAAACATTTATGAAGTTAATTAAAATTATGTTAACTTCATTTTTTTTTAGTAACTATTCACCTTCTCAGAATTATTAGAAAATGTTGATTAGAAAATTAGAATACCAGAGTTATAAAAAATCAGAAACATAAACCAGATTTTAGAAAACACAATTTAAATCAACATAATTTTAAAAACTATACTAGAAAATACAGAGATTTTTACACTGTTATTGAGAGAAATGATTATAAGGATGTCAAAAAACTTCAACTGAGAGCAGGATAAATGCTTATCCAAGATCACATACTTGACATTCCCTAATGAAATGACATGACTAGAACCTGTTACCATGTACTGCAACAACAGCTCTAGTATTTGCATTGCAGCAGTGCAATGTGTAACTTGAGGAAAAAGGAGATTAAAACAGACAATAATCATTTCAGAAGTCAGGTATCTTAAAACAATTGTACTTTATTAACACTACGTTAAGACTATGATACCAAACAAGCAGAATAAACATTATCCAGGTGGACACTGAAAGTAGGAATCTGGAGTTACCTGCATGTAGGCTGAACAGTGTCCTGTAAAGATGTGCGTAGAATTTCATTGGGTCAATGTTAAGAACATCACCTATTAACACAATCCCAAATGAGTATGTTTACTTCACTAATCTATCAGATAATATTAAATAAAGTTTTGTTTTTAAAGATCTCTTACCTTGACCAGAGAGTATATAAAAAGCACTGAGAATACAATGAAGACTCTCACGATAGCTTAAAACCTACGAATACAAACATCATCAAGTACCCAAAGGAACACAATTTTAAGAAAACCATAATCAAAGTAAGCTCAACTTACCCCAGAAGCAATAAGAGAATGAAGTACAATCACCAGGTCATCAAAAAACTCCACATTTATGAGATGAGCAAACCTTGAATCAGACAGATTTTTATTTTTAAGATACAGACATTATCTGCAAACTTGATTCAAAGTATTCTGAATTGCAGAGCTAAATCAAATGCTGAACGTCTATTATCTTTGTGGATAGGGATGATTCACCACCCAACTGCTAATAACCGTTTCTCTACAGCACCAGAGACACGCTCGTGGTCTTCAGGAAGTAGTGGGACAAAATAAGGGAATCAGATCACATCCTGCTGGGTGTGCATCACATCAACTCTGTCATGGGAAATTTCATATCCCACTGAAATGTTTTGAGATGTAGGTGAAAACTTTAGAAATAAATAGTAGAATTTCAACATATTTGTCAGGGACAGATCTCTCACAAAGAGAGATCTGTCTTCTCTTGCAGCATGCAAATCCCTTTCAAAGTCAAAATTCCCTTTAGTGCTTTATGTCTTTTCTAGCACACACAAAAGAAAGTGGACTCAGTTCTTACTTTGCCAGACCCTCAAGCACAGCTGGCAGAAGTGGAGACTTCTGAGCTTTCTTCAAGATTCTGAAGTATGTCACAAATACAATATTCAAGGTCTCTGTGTGCTGAAGGAAAGAAAAATAAAATACTTATGCACAGAAAACAGATGATTCTACTTAAACTCAATTGAACATGCTTATCCTTGTACAAGCCTGTGCTCAGGCCTTCCAAACCACTCCTAGCATCTGGGTTCTTATGCTGAAAAGTTCAAGTCTTGCTATCCTGCCTTCTACTCTGTTCCCTCACACTCACCTAGCTAAACAGCCTCTTTTCCCCTGTGGTCATGCTAGGCACACTCCACCCTTGCCTAGAGGCCACTTTGAGAGGCTGATAACAGTGATTATATAATGGCATACGGAACAGAATGTATGTCAATGGATAAAAATATATTTTGTGCAGAGAACAGAAGGCAATACGAATGCTCAAGATGGCTTTTTATGAGTAAACTAAACCTTTTTCTGGGTTGACTAAAACTTTGACCTCTGACACTGGCAAAATGTTTGTACTCTGCCAACAACATGAGGAAGTGTGGAATGCTGGCAGGTTAGGATGGAGAGGAAATACTTGGTTACAACAGTGTTAGGGCCTGCTACTTTGTAAAACTAAGAGAATAATTTCCAAATTACTTACCAGCTTTAGTTTTTTTTCTTTACTTTCTGATGCTTCTGCTTCTAAGAGTTCTCGTTCCAGTTTCTCTTCTGCTTTCTTCCACTGAAAATATACAGCAGATTGAATGTTTCCAATCATCCTGGATAGCCAAGTTCCAAAGATACTCAGAGAACATATCTTCCACATGTGGTGGGTTGCTTAAGTCACCCTGTGATGCTACAGCAATTGATCAGAGGCATTATCAACACCAGGAGGAGGAACAATAAGAAGGCAAATAAATTACCTGCAGAACCTCATAAATGTTCAACTATAATGCAAGGACTAATCACTGATGGTGAGTGTCACCAAGAGATGTGCAGTCACTGCTAGAACAAATTGCTATGTAAAGTCACTGAAGCAGAGCATGAGAAGCACACTCATACCTTCCTTTGCATTCTTGAAAGATTTTTTATTTTCTCTTTGTAAGTCATGAACTTTTTCTTTGGTGCAATGTCTTCGGAATCTTTTTGCAATTCTACTTCCTTAATTCTTAAGTGAAGAAATACTTTTAACACCTATTTAAAATAAAATAAAGATAATGAAAGGTGATCGATCCACAACAGAGGAATGGATGGCAAGGAATCCTGGATTTTATTCCAGCTAGTGGGCTTTGCTGCTCAGAGGTTCTTCTGTTTACTTCGCCCCTGTTCCTTAATATCCTTACGCCTTGTCTCTGCTCCCACTTCCTTACCCTGCACCATTCACTTCTATCCATTCCTCTATTTGCCTCTGTCACTTAGAAGTCTTCCCTGCCTGACATAACCAATGTGTCTGTTGGGATCTAATATCCTCCTCCCAGTCCCCTTACCTCTAACATTTTGGCTCAACTCACTCTTAAGCTGCCTGTGTTCTGACAGAGCGAGGAAATTCTCCTTGTCTGTAGCCAGCAGCTGTGCTACACTGTAACTTTCAGATTTCTTATAAACCACTGACAGAAGGAAATGGTGTAGTACAACACAAAGACTCTTACCTCAGGTCTGACATCGTAATTTCTACCTCTCACAAGGCCAGAAATGACCTTAACTACACCAAGCGAAGCATAGCCCAACTTGTCTTGTTTAAAGAGCTTCTTAACTGCCTCACAGCACAGTTCAGAAATCTGAAAAGTGAATTCAAACAAATTCTTCTGTATGGCCGAGTCACAGCAAAAACTAACTGATAGTAATCATCTTTTTATCTAATTACAAAGTGAACATAGCCTGTAAAGTAGCAAATGATACAGCCACACGTTGTGGAATAATGCTCAGAAATATATTATTTTTCATGCAAAAAAAAAAAAACCCTCTCTAATCATACACTCACCTTTTTTGATGCATCATTCATGAGTGGAACAATGAGAACAATAATGTTATTGTGGAAGTTAAAGTGGGGTAGAGCCACAAGCAGCTCACACAGACACTTTACTGCTATTTCTGCTAGACCTTTATACGCTTTTAGTGAGATGACATTGCTTTTCTTCAACTTCCTTTGTTTCCAATCTGCACAAAATATCATTTTTAGTGATTAGTGTTCAGAATTTAGAGGAGCTTCTACACATTTTCATATTTAGTTATTGCAAGCATACTCCTGCATACTTCATGCAAGCACTATTTCAAAGACAGCAGGTGGCATGCAATCAGAGCAGGTAAAATGTAATGCCAGAAACAATTTTGCATTTACTACCAGAATATAGGAAATGCTGACCTTTAATTGTTTGTTCCAGGTTTTCCAAGTAAAATTTATACTGACTTACAAGGCCTTCTTCAAATTCTCTCAGCTTCTGAGTTTCTTTTTTAACCTGTAAGCATAATACAAATGAAATTTCATTTGGAGAGCTAAATACTGAAATTTGCCAATGGTAAGGGAAAGGAGTTTTAAAACAAATGTCAGATATCTAAGTATTCTTTTTCTGCTAATCAGATATTCCCCAAAAAATATTGTAGAACATATTTATATATACTTCTAGACACATTCTTGTGCTCAGAGGGCCTTTTCCAACTAGGCCTATTTCATTGAAGTGAAATTTTCAACCAGGTGTTACTTTAAAACCACAATTCTAAACTGTACTACCCATGTTCAAGAAACTTTTTAAAGAACTGCTCATAAGTAAGCTCCAGGAAACAAGCTACTGTGCATTTGTTCAGCAAATTACTGGACACATTTCAAAGGAATCTGCCAGTTAGCTGACAGTGTTATATAATTTACTTTAGTTAACCACCTTATTTGGAGGTTTATGATGAAAGTCATCTAGGTTTGATATATAACTTTCAAATACTACCTTTTTTCCCCCCCCATTACCACCAGCATGACATCTACTTATAGAAAGAAGTACAAAACAATTAAAGATTCAAAACAAAGACCTCTGCCTCTGAAAGTGTCCGTTTCAAAATTTCCAGAAGTACTTCTGTGTTTGTTACCCTTTGCTCAAAACTACAAATTAGTATCCAGCTAATCAGTGTCAGTATTTAGCATAACTTAAAAAAAACCTGAACTCCTCACAGTACTGTATCAGTACATTTGTTTCCTCACCTTGGTAGCCTTTTCTGCTTCAGTCAGAGGCCGGATTTTGTAAGAGGGCACAATATCTTTGAATACCTCCATCAAAGAAACCATGACCAGTTTTCGAACGATCACAGCCACATTAGGGTCCTGTTCCATCAGCATGGCACGTAGCTCCTTCAATTTTTTGATCTGATTAATTAAAGAAGGAGACAAAATCAGCTGAAAACCACTCACAAACCAATGTACAAGCACAATGTACCTTTCAACAAAAGTTTCCCATAAAAATATGCCTCGTTTTTAAATACTAGAGAGAGACTCAGCAGCAACTCAGACCCTAATTAGTACTGCATGAAGAGCCAAGAAATGCTAGCTATCACAACAAAACTTGCATCTTGCAAATGTTCAAACTGTCTTACTATTACAAACTTGGCTAGAATTCCAAAATTAATAACATATCCTGAAACATTCAGAACTATCAGATAGAAGCCTCAAGTCAGATCTGAAGTAAGGGTCATGCTTAAGGAACACAGTAGTCTGGACACATTTGGACAGTATTATTGCTAAACTCACAAGTATTCAGAGGAATACTTCACCTGATTCAATTCTCTGTATCAAGCTATTGCAGAAGTTTCACTGCTTGCCACCTTCTACAAAGTGATACAACACAGACCTTTTTTCTTGTTCTACCCATGTATTTTTCTGCTTTTTCTACTGATCGGTCATTTCAGACCTCTATCTATTCACTTCCTGCACAACACAGGCACATACACACTAAGTAAATGCTACCTACATTGTTGTCTGGCTCAGAGAGAATGGCAGATGCTAAGGCAGCAATGTGCATCTTCCTTTCATGCAGTTTTTGTCTCCTTTGAGCAGCCATTTCCTCAGGAGTGAGAACAGGCAGAGGTTCTTCATTAAAGCCTAGCACAAGGTGTGGGAGTTAGAAAAGAGGGTCACTAAGGAAGCAGCTTAACAAATACCATATTGCAAAACACAGGTCTAGACACTGCAGTACCATGATAACTTCACCCAAGAGTTACCCATGCAATTTCACAGCAAAAGAAGCTTTAAGAATGAACTTGAACTTATTTCAACTCAGGAATTGTTCCACTCTAAAATCTCATGCTTGCAAAAATAAATGGACCAAATGTTTTTGTATCTGCAAATGGTATTCCCTAAGTACAGTGGGAACATACAAACTCAACATATGACTCCGACTGTGCCAAGAAACCACAATGCTCTGTAATTTGTGGCAATTTGCAGCAAATCTGCAGAAAGGGCACAACCTGCCTTTTCTTCAAAAAAAAACCCAAAAACCTGATGTAGCTGTGGTTTCTGAACATTATTTTTCCAAAAGTATTTCTTTCCTCAACTTCAGATTATATTTAGAGAATAACGATACAGAAATGGCAGAGTCACAATTGCAACTGTTACTCTTAACTGGACAGCACGCTGCAAATCAAAACCTGAATTTCCTGATATTCTGGTGTCTTTAGTTAAAAAATTCAAAGACAGACACTCAAAAGTTTACACAAGTCTGTCCTGAACTGCATTTCAAAATTACTTCAGAGTAATCAAACCAGAACCACAGCATATATTCTTTAACTAAGACCAAGATATCCCTTCTCACTAGCAAAGACAAAACAACTGACATAAGGAACTTTATGCAAACATCGGTTCCATGCACAAATCAAAATGATTTTAAGACAGATTCTGAAGCCAGCTATTCCTCAAGTGCTGGGATCCTAACAGTTAAGAAAGCAAGCTTTCTTACAGTTAAGAAAGTTCTCAGGTGCTGGGATCCTAACAGTTAAGAAAGCAAGGTAACAAATCACTGTTATGCTTTGGGGATAACATAGTAATGAACATATAGAAAAAAACACTCTAAACAAAATCCACTTTAATTAGAAACTTCCTTAGCAAACTATTCTTCAGGTATGACAGTGATTTAGAAAAACAAACAAACAATGAGAAAGAGACAAAAAGCAAATGTGATGTTTTATTACCCTCTGCTTCCTCCATTTCTTCTGTATCTTCTTCTTCATCCTCTGCAGTGTTGAGAGCTGAAAAAAACAGTGTCTAGCGTCAAGCACGTAATAAATGGTGGCTGGAGAGCAGCCAGGAGGAAAGGGACCTGGGGGTACTGGTAGATAGTAGGCTGAAGATGAGCCAGCAGTGTGCCCAGGTGGCCAAGAGGGCCAGTGGCATCCTGGCCTGTATCAGGAACAGTGTGGCCAGTAGGACGAGGGAGGTTCTTCTTCCCCTGTACTCAACACTGGTCAGGCCACACCTTGAGTACTGTGTCCAGTTCTGGGCTNTTCAGGAAAAGACTGGATGAGGCACTTAGTGCCATGGTCTAGATGACTGGATAGGGCTGGGTGCTAGGTTGGACTGGATGATCTTGGAGGTCTCTTCCAACCTGATTGATTCTATTCTATTCTATTCTATTCTATTCTAAATACTGTGGAATTCAGAGTAACTCTACACATCCTGGCTACTATACTGATTTCAGAATCTGTGTCTCACCTGGCTTTTCCACAGTTTGGGGAATAATGCCACTCTTGTCTTTGATAGGGAGCAGATGGATGAGTTCTTTTTCTGGCTCGGTCTGCATGTGTCTTGGCACTTTCTCATATTTCTCAATCACACTTTCACGTTTTCGTTTTTTGACATGGACGGGTTCACTGAAAAATACCAGGCAAACTAAATGAATTAGTCATATAATTAGAGAAGAACCACGAATGACAGTAGACTATCTGGATTAAGTGTTCACACCTAGAAAAATAATGGTTGATCTTACTGAGCAAAATGTTTGTGTTCATCACTGATGGTACCAGTCATCACACATTCAAACATGTTAATGTGCACCTGTATAGGATCTTTGATTTCAGGACAATACAGTATGTCCAAACTCCTTTTCATAAGAAACTAACTGTGAAATGAGCAAAGACAGAACAAGCTTTAGTTAGTCTATCAAGTCAGCCAACTTTATACATTTTGAAATGTTAGCATCTGAGTGTAACACATAATGCATTCATGCAAAATCCTTGCACTGATTTTGAATTTACAGGGAAAAAAAACGGTCTAACCATTTATAGTACAAGCACACTAAATGTGTTATCTGTTTATCTTATCAAAAACTAAAAGACACAGATGAAGAATCACACAGTTAAAGCCAAATGGTCTGTCTGTAAGGGGAAAAAAAAACAAACAGCCTTTGGAATAACCTCCCCTGGAAAGTGCTGAAGTCTCCAACTTTGGACACTTTTTAAGATTCAGCTGGATAAGGTAATGGGCCGTATTATCTAGACTGTGCTTTTGTCAAGGAAGGTTGGACAAGATGATCTTTGAGGTCTCTTCCAATCTGGTATTCTATGATTTCTGAAAACAATAAAAAATGCTTTTTGCTCATTTTGGCATTTAGTCTGAAATAACTGCTCTGGAACTAAAGAAAACTTTACAGGGAAAACGAAAACTACCCTAGAGCAGTTAGGCACAAAATCTTTCACATTCATCAAAAAATGCAAGTTAAGTTTTTCAGTCATGTAAAGCATCCCCCTCTTTAGAACAGTATTTGTAAAGACACAATTTTAGAACTAGAAGCATTAACCTTTTATGTATTTCAGTGTGAACTCTATCTAACACCTTGCTCCAGAAAATTGGTAACTCATTTTTGTATGAATGTTGGTGTTGCATGTACTTACAGAAACAGCTTCCAGAATATTTATATATTTTTAACAGTAATTTGCAATGCAACACAGTGAAGTCCAGAGAACATCTTGAAAGCTCTGTATAGAAAAAAGGCTGTATACAGATTAAAGCATGTCTTGCAGTTTGAGGAAAGCTACTCATCTGATTGCCAAGGACCTCAGGTGAAGGAACACTGTGCAGAAACTGTATCCTGACGGTCAAACAGAGCAGATGAATGTACTAATACGCATCAATACATTAATACTGAACATACTAAGAGACTACGAAAACATCATAGGGAAACAGCAAAGAAGCACAGGACTGAAAGTGACCTCATGATATGTGAGTTACCTATTAATTATACATTAAGCACACAAAGCTGAATTAGTATGCAAAGTAGACATCACAACAACACTCACTTAGAAGACAGATCTCTGGTTAAAAAGGATGCTTTTTTAGCCAAATCTTCCATTAATTTTAAGTCATCTTCATCCATCATGTCCAGTGGAAGAGCATCTTCTTCCTCTTCATGTTTTTCATCTGTTTTAGAGGATGATGTGCACAAATTAAGATCCTGTACATGTAGCCAAACTTGAAAACCTAGCCCTGCCTACACATGTGAGACCATTTTACACTTTACTTCCACCTGCAGCTCATCAACCTTCAGGCATGTGTACTGAGCCCAGAAAACTGCTCCTTCTATTGTGACATCCAATAACAATCAGAGCAAACATATTTCTACTATCTTCAGCTGTCAGGTCTTGTTACCAGAATGGACACATTTCATATTTTTCATAGCTCTACATTTCTTTCCTTTAAAACAAGAAAAGCAACTATTTGTACACAGAAAATGATTTTTTTTTTTTTTTACATCACTTCATAACACAAAGTAGCAGGGTATTTAGCAACCCTCAAACCTTTTCACATACAAAAATAACTGCACAAATACTTACCAACTTTCTTTTTCTTGCTTTCTTCCAATGGAAAAGGTTTTCTAGCAATAGCATCTCTGACAGCCTCCCTTAGCTTCTTTTGTTCTTTTCGATACTTCTTAACAGCACTCTGCTGCTTGTACTGTTTATTCTTTAATTTGTTGTCAAGTTTTATTTTACTAGTTCTCAGTAACTTGCGAAAGCTTGGGACTCGTTTTGTGTTTTTTCTCTAGGAAGCAAACAGAAAGCTACAAATAATTGACACGTTCATAACATTTGTGACATTTCTTGCACTGTTTCAGATCTCATTAAGCTCATATTTCTATCAGAACTAAACAATATGCTTCTTCCAAACAGTATCATCAGATAGCTCCAAATACAACCCTGGAATATTTCTGATAAGAGAGATCAGCAACTCATGTTTTAGAGAAACATTTGACAACCCTTCTATTAAACCCTATGTGCAGCACTTTTATACACACAAACACTCAAAAGTACAGTAAACAGATTCTTAGGGAACAGTTCAGGATACCATTCAGGATACCATTCTTCCTCAGCACAGGGTAAGGTATAAGGTACCTTAGGGTACTTGACACAAAGCCACAAGCTCCAACAAATGTCCTCCTGCTGCACACTTCCTCGTGCTGAGCTTTAGCTCTCTTCTGCCCTAAATTCTCTGTGCCTGGCAGCTGTACAGACGAGACAAGGCTGCCCACTGCAAAGCTCAGAACAGCACGATGACAAAGATGACAAAGTCCTGTATTTATCATATCGTAGGGGACGAAAGGCCGCAGGGTCCCCGGGGGGCTGCCGCCGGGGGCACTCGCGGTTAGAAAGCGAGACTAGCGGGGGGGCGGCTAGTAGAGGTAGAGGTAAAGCTCAGAGAGCCACAGCAGTCCAGAAGAGGGCTCAGGGAAAGCCCAAGAGGCACAAATCAATACACGCACCCTGTGACAAAATCGCAAAACGCTTCCATGAGTGTTCAAACAGAAACTGATGCAGCACAGATTACCTGCTAAGGGGCATAGAAAGACAATGGCTGAGCAGAGAAAATGGGCCATTGTATTGTAGTCTTGGTACGGGGAGATGTGTCCCTTTAATAAGGGGACAAGTGGATGGGCCATTTTAGAATCATAGAATCAGTCAGGGTTGGAAGGCACCATAAGGCTCATCTAGTTCCAACACCCCTGCCATGGGCAGGGGCACGCCACACCGGATCAGGCTGTCTAGAGCCTCATCCAACCTGGCCTTAAATACCTCCAGGGATGGGGCTTCGACCACCTCCCTGGGCAACCCGGTCCAGGGTCTCATTATCCTCACGGTGAAGAACTTCTTCCTAACATCCGGTCTGAATCTACCCATTTCTAGCTTTGTTCCTTTCCCCCTAGTCCTATCACTACCTGACATCCTAAAAAAGTCCCTCTCGAGCTTTCTCGTAGGCCCCTTTCAGATACTGAAAGGCCACGACAAGGTCACTTCGGAGCCTTCTCCATTCCAGACTGAACAGCCCCAACTCCCTCAAGTCTCTCCTCATGAGAGGTGCTCCAGTCCTCTGATGATTCTCGTGGCCCTTCTCTGGACACGTGCATTTGCCAGTTAATCTTTAGATTCGCTTTTGGGAGAGCTCTGAGACGACAGAAGTATCACTGTCCCTATGCCGCCGTACACACACAACACCGAGCTAGACCAGCTACAGGCAGCAGTGTCTCCCAGGCTCTGCTTCTCCTCTCCTGATGCCACCACACAGCCCGAGTGCCTATGAGCAGGGCAGGCTGCAGTCTGCTCTGCTCTCCGCTGGAGCTCTGATACCACACTCCTCAGTATAACGACCAATAGTGATTCATTTCATCTTTCGTTCCTTAGTTTTAGCAAAACCACTTTCGAGGGGCGAGAGACGAATCTACATTTGCCAAGAACCAGCCGCTGACGGGGCCGGCTACTGTCCGCTCTTGGCAGATCACATTTCACCACCCGCTCCCGGTCGTTCGGACTTTTTGCCGTTTCCTACAGCCCCACGACCGAGGCAGCACCGTACAAACCCGCCCAGGCCGAAGGAAGGCGAAGCCAGCACAGGAGTAACACACCACAGAGCCCACGGCCAAGGCCTGAGGGCCGCCTCCCAACACCGCCCGCTGGGCTGGGCCGACAGCTGCCATCATGCCAGCCTCCGCGACACCACACGGGGAAAGAGGAGGCCTAGGAACAACTGCCCCGCTCGCCCAAGCCCGCGGACGCCCCACATCCCCACACCACCCTACCGGCTTCATGGCGGCAACTCCTGCGCGTGCTGCGCGGCGGCGGAAACGACAGGCGCGGGCGGAGCGGGGCTGAGCCCATCCCCCACCCCGCAGCCACAGCGACCCCTGGCGACGAAGGCCGATCTGGCTGCGGGCCGCCAGCCGTCGCCGCGACAGGGAAGTGGCTGCCACTGCCTAAATGAATCGATTCTCTTAATGCAGAGTGCCCGTTCGGGCTTCACCCTCGGGCCTCAAAATGAGCAAAGCTAACCTCAAGGCGTACTACACTGCCCTTCACACCTCAGCTCCCGAGGCCGGCAAGAAATACAGTAACACAGTGGCTGCTCAGGGCAGTATCCAGCTCCGCTTCACCGGTACAACCCTCGTACCCTGCTTAGCACTAAGTTATAAAGCAATCGAAGAGAATGACAGCAGATACCTGCTTTAAGTTTTATTTACACAGGAATTGTTACTTAGTGGTCTTAAAGGAAGGCTTGATCCTTCTATTTACAGTTATATACAGATTTATAGTTGAAAAGTAAGAAAACTGTACAAGATAACACAAAAATATAAGACAAATTGGATCCAATTAAAGTAGTGAATACATAAGTTAAGAAAAATCTGACATTTACATTTCAAATTGTAATGTTATAAGTAACATATATGTAGTTTTTAAACCAGATAGCAATGTAAGTTACACCACACAAAATCTTTACCCCAATTATGTAGACTCTGCCTTTAACACCGGGAGAACTGGAGGCCTCCTGCACTTAAAAATACATCATGGTAATTTTAACTTGATTTCCACAGAGGAACCAGTTACAAAAACCCACATGTAAGGAGTTTATTTACATTAAATTAGCAAAAATGGACCAAGAGAGGGCAAGTGTTCCTCACCTGCAGTGCTATCCACTTTAAATTTTCATCCCCTACAATCACAAGCTGTTGTACTGCATCTCTGAGGACAGGAAGAGTTTGACTGTATCAGCCATGACACTTATAATATGATCTTATATCTCATTGTTAAAAGAAGTTAGACAATTAAGTATCACTAAACCAGATGCTCTTTAGATTTCAGTATTGCACACTAACAAAAGATAGTTTCAAAAACTGTGTTTGCATGATTCTGAAGTGGTAAAAGCATCTGCTCTTTTGACAACACAAAGTCTGCAGATCACTTTGTCAGTTTCTAGTGTTCACTATTACATAAAAGGATTCCTTAGCTGGAAATGGCTCAAGAAAACAAAACTTCTGGTGGCAAAATTCTTTCACAGAATACTCACTCCATTTTTAATAAGCTGCACAACCAATACATCAAAACAAGAATTCTTACCACCACACACTTTCAAAGCTGTACACTCCAAAAATAATAGCCCTGATCTCACCACTGTTTAGAATTCAGATGATTTTTGCTCTAACAGGTTTGGGCACAATACTTCCACAGTTCCTGAGTTAATTACATTTGCCCAGACTGAAGAATGAAACTGTAACTTAAAAGAAAATCACAAGTAAATAAGACAATATCCCTTCCCAAATTTTAACTGTCTTGCACATTAGCATACCAAACAACCTTATTTGGTCCTCAACACTTTCAAATGGTTAGGTTTGGAGGTAATATTTGTACCAAAGCATTTGGTTTGGATAGCATTTTTTAGGGCCTCAAGATTCAGCGTTTCCCTCACATCCCCCAAAAAGTGCCATTGTGGTATTTGTAAAAAAAGTTATGCCTCAATTAATTACTTTTAATAGTACCAACAGAAGTTATTACAAATGTTTATTGCATTGAGCTGATTCTTTAAAAGTATTAAATATGAACTCCTTTGCTTCTCAGTTTCATAGGTTTTAGTATTCTCTGTGAAAAAAAAAATCTTCCCACAACAAAAGATAATACTGGCAAAAGGGTGAAGATTTCATCACTTCATTACTCCACTGAGAGCTGTGTTATTTTTCCATCTCATTTTCACATTTTCTATAGTGCTTTTCCACACAGAAGTGATGTGAAAACTCCTTTGTCATCAAGTGGTTTTCCATTTTCAATTGACCTCAACATTGCAACAATTAGCTTTTCAGTGCTGGACTATGGTTCTTTTCCCCTTCTTTGTTGTCCTTCATCAGTGAAGCAAACACCTGGAAAATTAAATTATTTAATGAATATTTTAAAAGCCAGTCTTACAAAAAAGACCAATACATCATTAGCATGGAGATTAATTTCTAGAATGAAACACCACAAAGGAAGTGCCTACTGCTCAGAAGTCAGTGCTCATGTGCCGACGTGTGTTTTGATATATACGCGTATATACACATGCAAGAAACTCACCTGTGCCCACTTTTTGTTACTATTCTGCATCTGAATAGCTGCAATACAACTGAAAAGCTTTTCTGATGTAATGTCTTCTGGTAGTTTTGTTAGAAACTGTGCTATATGAATAAAGTCCATCTGTAGGAGAATATCTTCATATAACCGAAGGATTCCCAACCCTGTCCTAAACAAAAATTCTTCACCATCTCTACAGAAAACATCCCAGACACGACAGGCCAGATCAAGTGGCAATGATTTGCTGTAGAGTGTAAAAATCCTAAAATTGAGAAGGAAAGGAAGAGTTACAATTTTAACCTATTTCAGAAAGATGAAAATACAACCTTCTTCTGAGTGAGGCAATGACAAGTTATTTCATATGTTCTTATTTTTTCCATATTTCAAAGATCCACAAGTCTCTAGTTTTTTAAGTCAGTACTCCTAGCCTGAAACCTATTTCTTCTGCTGCTACAGGAAATCCTCCATTTGAAAGCCACCTCCTTTACTATGGTCTGGATAGAGAAGTTACAAAGACCTATTACCCGGACTACAAATAATAACTTCAGCAATGAAGTTTGCAACTGTGTAGCTTAGTTCTTGCCATTTTTAAAGACATACAGTTTAACAGCTCCGTTAATTTGTTTCCTAACTAAATATGATGGCATAAATCATCTCAACAGAGTGCTACATCTTACTAATGTACTAAATGAGAATTGACTAACTACAGTTTTGTGACACATTTTGATTTCTCTTCACCTTCAAATCACTGAAATCTAAAGACAGTTCATGTTCTGTTCTTACTGGGAACAGTCCAACTGCATTTCTTATTGCAAAGTTCATTTTTAAGAAGTATTCATTATGCATAAGTGGAGAGTTCAGTCTGCTGTATGTATTACACTGCAGAACTACTCCCATAAATTTGTAGTGCTTCCTTTGATACAGGGCACAGTGTTCTCCATTTCCCCATAAACCGTACTGAGAAGTGGTTTGGGAACCTCAGAACACTCCTTACAGCAGACTATCATAACCTCTTCTATTCTCCTTTTATAAAGGACCTCTCTCTGTCTCAAGGTCATCTTTGGAACATGCACAGGAATAACAATCTTCATTTCTTGCAGGTAACTGGAAGCAGAATATTCTAGTACTTGATACAGCAGCATTATTTCCACACCGTACATATATCTCCATCAACCTGTCTAAACACTTAGGACTGTAGCACACTCCTGACAATGCTGCTATTGTATAACTTGCTCTTGCAAGGCTTTACTACTTACAGATAAGCTGATCCTATAGATGAAGTTCCTAATTCCCAAGTACTCAGATGATATGACATTTCTATACTTAACTCCACCCAGTTCAATTTACTCTATTAGAAACTTCTAATCCATACAATAATCCTACATGAAGCACATCCTTATCCACACACACATATGAATAGATATTCTGTATTTGGCCCCACTACATATACTTCAGGAATGCTGGCACTACCACCTTCTGTTGCAGACACATAGTGTAGTTTGAACATTCACTACTTCAAAATGTTCAATCCATTTCCAAGTTTATTCATTCCCAAATCAGATCCTAAATCTCATCCTACTTCCACTTTAAAGTCTACATTCCTGTGTTCATACTTTCTTCAGTAGTTGATTATGCTCATTTCATCAAGTCACTTACAAATGGCCATAAGACAACTACATCGTAGTAGCCTCCTCATCCCCATTTATGTTACACAGAACTGACTCTTACCTGCAGAACAAGAAAATGAGACACACAGCACTCCTGTGGGTCTTGTTTCCTGTCTGAATAGACATTACTCCTAATCCCAGTCCATGAAGTCAAAATCCTGCCAGAGGAACTATGGTTCATGATTTCACAAGAATTAGAAAACCAAGGTACACAAACACCTACCAAATGTTGGTTGGTTTTTTTTTGTTTGTTTGTTTTTAATTTTAATGCTGTATTTCTATTGCTGAAATATCTAAATGGAAAGTGTTCCAGCAGTTCTAATGTATTTTCGCTATTTATCCTGAACTCACCAGTCTATCAAATATATGTCTGGAGTAAGACTGTATGATTTGAAATGAAGAAATAACTTGGGAAGATTTTCTTCGAAGAATACTTCAAAGGCTGCAAAGTATTTCAGCATCTGTAGAGATAACAAAATACCTCATAAGTGGTCACCAAAATAACATGTAGTTGTAAAATAAAATAATCCCCACCAAGAGTCAAAGATGCCAACACAGCATAATATTACTTCTTAGGAAGTACAAGAATTAAGTGTTTCAACATGAAAAATCAGTACAGTAGAATGTGTTCTATGGATTAGTAACTGGTATTCTCAATTTTGCAACCACAGGTTAAAGTTCTCCATTATTCAAAAGGAAGACATCAATATATCATTTATGCTTCAAGTCAAAAGAATATCATGGTTTGAAACCAGACAATTCTGTGCATACCATGCTGTGATCCACACGGAAAAAGGCCAGCTGGCATGGCTTGTTTAGAAGATTAGCAAAGGCAATGAAAGCATCTGCCTCTTCCAGATTGAGAATGAGTACAGCAGCAATGAAGGACATCCCTTGTACCTTCAAGTGGGAAAAGCATTGGGTAAATAGAGGTGAGTAGGTTCAGTACATTTTATACCTCTGGAAATGCAAATATAACGAATATCATTGCACAGCTTTTTCAGAAACAACATGGATAAATATTTTTTATGCATGCAGTCAACTTAATTTCAGCAACAAATAAAGTGTTTCTTCAGATGCTGGTTTTAGGTGCTTGATGGACATTCTGCAAGGTCTCATAATCACATGTCCTCAGAACTCAGAATGCAAGAAGTTAAAAACACAGAGCTCATAAAAGACAAAATCTGGCCTTAACTTCATTGTTAAGTTATGAAGAAACTGACATGGAGAAAAAAATCACATATGGGACAGTTTAGACCCAGATAAATACGTTGGAATGGAGTCAAAATTCTGTTTCAGAATGGTCAATACATCTCTTTCCACTTGCCAAATAGTACTTTTTCACACACATAAAATTACTTTTAAGTGGTTAGTTACAATGCAATTTTACATTTTCCCATGATTATTGTAAAAAAAAAAACCCCACCCTTTAGCCTGCAATAAAAATTAAGAACATTATTCTTCTAGTTATTAGCTTGAGATCTATATATTCATTATACTAATTTTACCATTTAAATTGCACTTCAATTACTCCACTCCTTGCAGGCATTTATGCTGCCTGCTTCTCATTTAAAAAGTTGCACTCAGTATTTTACCAACTAGGGAGAGAAGTATTGTTATGTATCAAAAATAGGCCATCGGATTTCCATTTTTGTGTGAGAGACTAAATTTATTGCCATATTACATTAAAAATAATAAATTTATGATCAGAAACATCTAGGCCAGCTGTACTCTTAACAAAAAGAAGACATACCCATAAAAAATTAGTTATTTGTCTTTTAAAACTCCACCCAGGGAGCAAGTAATCTCAGAACCTGCAGAGTTTGCAATCTCACAGAGCATGGGAAGATTGCCAAAAGTGAGGTCACACATGACAGAATTCAGAGCTCAAAACATTTTAACATGAAAAACCAAACAGGCACTGGTGCAGAGTCCCAAGAAGCTGTGATTTAGAGAGGAAAACACACCCTGTGCTAGCTAAATGATCCTTTGTTGCGTGGATCAGACTTACAACTTTTCAAGTTCTTTTTAACTCAGAAGAGATCAGGACTTGTGAAAGGTATTCCTAACTACCCCAAGAACAAAGACAGAAAAAGAAGGGAAAAAGTATCTTTTTGTTATTTAACTGCTTCTGTAAGATGACATAATTTAGAGAGATGTTCAGTTTAGTTAGTTTGTTGTTGTGAGTTTTTTTGGTTTTGTGGTTCGCTTGTTTTTAAAACACAACATTTGCTGCAAACAACCTTATCTTCACTGAACTCAGATGAAGTGATTCATCTTTGACAAGATGACACCAAAATAAGGAGTTTCTAGATTATAGGATGTGTGGTAGTGATTCAGAGAGCTTCGCTATGGAAATGGCAGCAATGGGAGCACCACTAGGGCAGAACAGGCTAATTGCTCACTGGAAGTCTGCTAGTGTTTTTCGTTTGTTTATTTGCTTCTGTAGATATTCTGAGTCTGTCAGAAGTGTAATGTCTTGTGAACACCTGTATTTAAAATCTTCCATGCAAGCCAGACAGCATGCTCATCCTTGACAATGACTACATGTCATTGTGACTGCTATAAAATCAGTAAGTTCCCACACTGAATTTTTTCAGTGCTGGTAACGTGAAGTTTAACTTACTTAAATATTTAACACTCTCTGACATATGACAGCTTAAGCTTTAAGCTTTTTTGCCACGTTACAAACATTTTACAGCAAATACTTACATATCCCACATCCGGTCTGTAACATGTATATGCTCCTAAAACACTGTGCAGGAGATCATGATAAGGACCACCCTAACGCAAGGGGAGGTAAGAGTAGGGAAACAAATAAACAGAAGTGTTTTTCAAACAGGAAGGTAACTAGCCACTATTTTAAGATGCAGGTGAGTCAGAGAATTTTTTATCCTCACATCTAGAATAATGCTAGTTTTTACTGTAAGCATTACAATGTATGCTTTAGAGATGTTAAAGTAACAGATTAATCACGCTATGAATTAATAAAGTAGAAATCAGTACATAATGAAAACTGAGGATACACGCCCAGGATTGGCTTTTCCTTTTCCCAGACAGTGGATAGTTTAATTCCTTCTAATGCAAATTGACATATTACACTAGTGCATGCTATTTTATGTACGTGTTCACACATCTCTCTCTATTTTTATCTCTATATACAGAAATCATAAAGCCTTAAAATGTGTACAACTAAAACCCATGAAGATTTCTGTAGCAGCAGTGGGAATATTCTCATTTTTCCATGTAATTCCATAAATACTAACAGGAACCACATGGCATTTTTTCAGGAGAAAAAGCTTTATAATCTCTACTTTATTTTCATTAAAAAAAAAGAGATGACTACTTGCTGTTGCACATAGTAAAGAACCAGTTTACTTTTGTTGTTTTATACAACTTCTAAAAACTACTCCATATTTAGCCAGCTAAGTTTCTTTTCTTGTTTAATTATTCTGAAGTTTAAAGTTATCCTAACTAAATTCACAGAAACCTCACCTTCTGGAAAATATACAGGGATGGAAATGTGCGTGATATATCCAACTTAATTAGTTCAAGACTGGCCTCACGGTCAGCAACAGAGGCACCCGCATCTGCAAGCAAAACCAACACTTAATAAAATTGCAAGGTAAATTCTACAGACATCAGAATAAAACTGCTATAAACACTTAAAGACTTTCAGGATCTAAGGAAAATTTTTAAAAATTACCTAGTTCTAATTCTTTGAGTGCACTTCCACAGTGCTATATGTAAAGAGCTAAAATTGTCTGCTGATACCTGGTGTATTCAAGCATAGGTGAGGAAAAGGGTCAGTAAGTACTACCTGTCTACTCTTTTTACTTCTGTACAATGTTCTATCCAGGCTCAGGCTGGCCCTGTGGTCACTAGAATTTAAACTTACCGCAGCCCAGTTCTCAAAACCCTGTTTTCTTTTTGTATTCTACTGTGAATTCAGATACTAAGTCTGTGCAAGAGCACAGATTAAGAGCACTGCTCTTGATCTAAATGTCATCCATCTAACTCCAAATTTTTCATTCATAATCAACATATTTGCTGGATCATTTCAACCAGCAGCACTGAAGTATATGTACACTAAAGAAATAAAAAATCATTATTAGAAGAAGTCAGCACTTCTTCAACTGGAAAGTCAAGCATACTACTTTTAAAGTCATGTATTTCTCATGTCTCATTTTACTGAAGGTAACTAAAAGAAAATCTACAAAGAAACTTCATTAAAGTTTCCAGAACTGACCACACAGTTATGATCTGTAAAGGTTCTGAGTTCAGAGCTTCTGTTAGCTCTCTTCTTTTTTTTTTTTTTTTTTGCATCCTTATGACTGACATTCTTCAAATGGCAGGAAAGAAAGCAGCATTCACTCAACAGCCTCCAGAAAAAAAAAATCATCTAATTGTTGAATTATGCCCTCTGCTCTACATAGGGGCATGATGCAAATATTAGTGATAGCAAGGAATAAAACACATGGCACTTGAGAGGGTTCCTTCAGAGGGCTTAGACCAGTCAAGAACTATCTGGGTAACAGAAGATCACAGAGTTTGAGAAATAGGCTAAATAGAAGATGCTCTGCTGAATTTTGGAAAGCAACACTTCCTTTCAGTCTTCCTAAAACTGTGAGATGCATTCATAAGTGAGTGAAACTGCTGCAAGCTGTGTTAGGAAAATATGGGTGAAAGAAGGCTAATATTATTACAGAAAAATAACTTACACAATCTACAATAAAAAGATCAAGAATTGCTACTTAATCTCTCCTCTTTTAAGAGAAACAGGCATTATACTGGATAATTTGTGATAATCTCATTTTGAACAGTATTCATTTACAGTGATTCCCAAGGAAAATGAGAATCTGAAATACAGATCATACTGAACTCCAGAGGTGTTGCTGGAGATCTTTTGAACAGATCTGGTTGCCCAGAGATGTTTTAGATGCCTCTCCCAGGGAAGTGTTTTAAGATCAGGCTGGGATGATGCCTTGAGCAACCCGATCCAGTGGAATGTGTCCCTGCCCATGGCAGGGAGGTTGGAACTAGATGATCTTAAGGGTCCCTTTCGACTCAAGCCGTTCTATGATTCTTTGATTCCATATAACACATCTTTTGATTAATATCTTGTCTTCAAGACACACACAAAAAAAAAATACCCCAAACTTCCTGTGCTTTAATTTTTAACTACCAAATTAAAGTGTTACAGATTGAACAGGAAAAGCCCTCAGAGCTGCTAATGTTAAATAAGGCTAAAATAATTGATCTTCCAGACTTTGCTACCAAAGATTAGTTACAAGCACAGTGAGTGAGTTGTCTTGCTTTTCAACCAGAGATTAAAATCCTATTACTCATAAGTTTTTTTGTAGTATTACTACATTTCCCAGAACATCTGGCACAATCAAAATGGACCCTGCCCCTTTTCATTTCCATCCAGAGCAAATACCTTCCCAAAATAAACAAATTACCTAAGCTTTTCACCCTGCTCAGTCCACACTTCTAGAAAAAAAAGAACAAACTCCCACCCCAAAATCTAAGGGGTATTGCATATGTTTTTCAAAGATAAGAATACTTACAATCATGTACACAGTTTTTTTATAAACAGTTAGGAGGCTGCCTAACATTCAAGAGATCTCACCTTCCACATCATTCTCAGAACTCGTCTCACTGAAGCTCTTCCATCGTTCCTTAGCTCTCGACAAGAAGATTTCATAAAGTTCTGCATGGAAGCAAAACAAAACCCAAAATAAAAAAGGAAGAGATAAGCAAGAAAAGCATCGATCCAAATCAAAAGCACACTAACTTCCTGGCTTTGGTTTTGTTTCTTGGTTCCATCTTAACCAGTGGTGGCAAGAGGAGGAATCTATTCCATTGTAACTGCTTCTATAGTGTGCACTATATTATTCTTTCTTCTGGAGTGAACATGCAAATTACAAGAGGCAAGTAATGTCTTAAATATTTTTTAATAGGTTATAACTCTTCTAGCGCACTTGAATTGTTAGTCAGGAGATAAAGCAATTCCTTCTTCCACTATAAACTTACAGATTCTTGATTTTCAGCATAAAAAAAATCTGGAATGGGTCACAAGGCAGCAGCAACCCCTTGACTCTTAAAATGCTAAAACGTTGGAGGGTTCTTGTAATTAGGCTTTGAAAAGTTTCCCTATATGATGTCTAATTGTTTCCACTATATGATGTCTAATTGTAAAACACCTGTTCCTAAGGCAGCAAAATATATTTTTTTATATATATATATATATATATAATATATATAGTCTGATTTTGTTTTAATCAAAACTCTGTATTTCTCTTTGAAAAAATAACCAACTTAATTCTGCATTTGCATTGTGATCTGTATAAGACATACCAGGAGTGATATTTAATTCGTTTCCCACAGCTAGACTCCAAACCTTCCCACGTACACTTGGAGGTAATCCCTGCCACCACAGCTCTCGAACTCTTCGGGTAGCACGCCTAAGCAAGGTGAAAAAACAGGAGAAAAGGCAGATATTGGCTTTCTAAAATCACTGGGCAACTTCAAAGAGAAATAACATACTATTTCCTAAATCAATATTCATAGATCATAGAGTTGTTTGGGGATGAAGGGACCTTAAAGATAATCCCTGCCATGGGGCAGGGACACCTTCCACTAGACCAGATTGCTGAAGGGCCTGCCCAGCCTAGCCTTGAATACTTCCAGGGAGAAGGCATCCACAACCTCCTGGAGCAACCTGTTTCAGTATCTCACCACCCTCACTATAAAGAATTTCTTCTTAATATTTAGTCTAAATCTATTATTTTCCAGTTTAAAGCCATCACACCTCTTGTCCTATCACTAAGAGCCCTTGAAAACAGCCCTCTCCAGCCTTATTGTAGGCTCCACTATAAGGTCTCCCTGAAGTCTTCTTTGTTCCAGGCTGAACAGCTCCCACTGTTGCAGCCTGTCCTCATACAGGAGGTGCTCCACCCCTCTGATCATCTTCATGGCCCTCCTCTGGACCCACTCCAATAGTCTGACATCCTTCTTGTGTCACAGGGGTCAGAAGTGCACACATCACTCCAAGTAGGGGGGTCTCACAAAAGCAGAGCAGAGAGGAAGAATGCCCACCCTTGACTTGTTAACTATTCTTCTTTTGATGCAGTCCAGGATAGGGTTGGTCTTCTGGGCTGCAAGTGCACATTGCATAATGAGTTCTTCATCAACCAACACCCCCAAGTCCTCCTTCAGGCAGCTCTCAAGTCATTCTCCACCTTGCTGAATTTCATGAGGATGGCATGGGCCCACCTCTCAAGACTGTCCCTCTGGATAGCATCCCTTCCTTCCAGCATGTTAACAGGCCCATTCAGCGTGGTGCCATCTGCAAAATTCTTGAGGATGACCCAATTCCACTGTCCATATTGCCAACAAACATGTTAAATACTCCTGGTCCTAGTACCAATCCCTGAGGGACATCATGCAGACATTCAAGGATCTCTGCTTACGCTAAAACCCCATTAAAAAAAAAAAAAGGCAATGCAACAAACCAACCAAACACAAACCAAGCTCATGGAAAGCTACATTTCCTTTTGCTCTGTAATGACTGCTTCATCATTGCAAGAAAAGATGACTTACTGACAAATCAGAAAAGAAAGTAAGGTGTGTGTGTGCCCTCTGTCTCCAGAGCAGAAACAAGCCAGAACTTTGTACTTACATGCCTTCCCAGTTAGGTAGTATTTCGTTGACCCAAATCACCATAGCACTAGCAATATTCTCTTCTTGCTTGAAACGCTCCCTCATTATTTTCTTCCTTTTATGTGCTTCTTTAATTTCTGTTAGGTGTGACATGTTAATAACTCTGTATTAATTTATATGAATTATTAGGTAAATAATACAGCTATTATCTGATTATGTAGATGTCTGAAAGAGACACGGGTAAATTACAGTTGCACATGAGCTAGCTGGTACTATTTCTGTTGATTGCAGATGTATTTCTCAGGGAATTTTCTAATTTAAGCCAAGTTATTCAAACACACAGTGATTTAGACAAGAGAAAAATCTGTCTAGAAAACTGTCTAGAGTGACTAAAAAAGCAGACACAGTAGCACTGTTTTTCATGTCATGAATTTCACACCATCACTTCCTAAATTTTACTTATTACTTAGAATAATCACCATTATACATAAAATCATTATTAAAAATTGCAGATCTAAATTAGTTTTAAGACTATTATAATTTTACTGAAACTTCTATCTAGAAGGATTATATTTGTTTTTTTCCTAGAAAGATGATCTGAAGATCTGAGACAAAGCCACAAGGCTGAAAAAGAGATGAGTATTCTGCCTTCTGTTAAAAAAAGGATCATTTGCAGATCCCTTTAACAAAACAGGCTAAAACAGGGGCAGAGCAGTGCTATCTTGACATCACTAAGAACCACTGTGAAATAGCAATGTTCTACTTATGCATACATTAGACACATCAAAGGAGTATGTCACCTCTTGTAAATGCATAGGGCTGACCAGCTTCATTAAGTTTTTACTAAAGCATTGTGTATGTAGCAACAGTTGTTTTCATCAATAATAAGGTGCACCTACTGAAAACATTGCACGTGGCTAATCCTCGAAACGCAAGCTAGAGAACACAGACCACAGATCACACTTTTAAAGATGCACAATACAAGAGAAGAGTAAGATGAGCTGTCAAATGCCTTGGAGTTTTTATTATTTTTTTTCAGAGGAAGCTGGTGCAGTTCCATAGAGCCTCAATCAGTTCAGAAGCTTGTATCTGTCAACAGCCCAAGGAAAACATGCAGCACAGATTCTTAAAACAGCTTATTCCCTGCATACTAGGCACGAGACTACAGAAGTCCTTTCAACAGCTATTCATAGCCTGACACAGTACCAGATGCTACAGATATGTTTAAATTAAAAAAACAGAGTAAGAAAGTTCACACAGGTAACAGCTGGTTAGGGGGGAAAAGAAAAAACCAAACAACAAAATACCAAACAAACCAACAACCCACTCAAGTTTTCATTTCTCTTCATATTGAAATAGACCTCAAACTCCTGAAAAAGTAGCTCAGCTTTATTATATTTTGTGTCTCGGCAGTAAATGCAGCAAATCACCTCGAGAAAGAGTTTGAATATTCAAAAAGTTTATAGCTGGTCAAATTACAAATAGCTTTAAAAAAATAAATCATCATGTTTCTGCTTAAGAATTAAGGGAAAAGTTAAACTGAGTACTGAACCTAGTTATGTTCACTATGATGGAACAAGAAAACAACTTGATAATCGAGTTCTCTTTTAAACTATGTGCACATGGTAGAGAATAGCCTAGATAAAAAAAAAAAAAATCATCCTCTACTCTACCTACCAGCCTACAAACCAGAAATTATTTTATTTCTACTGCACAGCTAAAACTAACTACAGTGATTATTGACACTTAACATACCTCGCTTTTTCGCCTCTGCCACCATTTCATCATATTCCTGTCGGTGACGTAAGGCCTCCTCCAACGATTTGGCAGGGAGATTTCTGAAAACAAGTTGTCCCTGAATTCAGTACACACTGTGAAGGGTTAGGAACTGTCCCTCCCCACCACTTGAAGTTACCCAGACTAACTCAGATGGTTTGGAAGCTATATTTACAGCATTGCAAAATTTACAAGCATCTATACAAGTATTCAGAAGTATTTACAATTATATACAAGTTAGAAATAATACACAAATCCCAATTCCCTCCCAGACAAAGCAAACTGCCCAGAAGTTATCTCCCTCAAAGTTATCTCCCCTCTCTGTTTCTTTTCCCTGTCTCAGACTGACAAAGATAAAGACAGCAGAAGCCAGTAACAGTCAGCAAAGCTTACATGTTATTTGCCGAGTTTAGAGGTGAGATATTGAAGCAGATTAATAGGAAACAATTAAATCTAATGACACAGACCAGAGAGAGAATGGAACAGGGCAACATTGCAGAACAAAGTGAGAAAATATTGTTTAGGTTTTGACTTTTTATCCTTCTCAGCAAACCAATGAATGATATAGACACCATCATTATTTTCTTTTTACAACCAATGATCTAATTTCTCTCATTAAAATATTCCAATTAGCCTCAAACCAGCACACACACAAATTATATTCCCAACAATTTTGAACCAGGTTTTAACTTGGCTTCTTGCTAAGGTAAGACTTGGGATTGTCACACTCAGAGTGTTTCAGTCACAGAAGTAGAGAATTACCAGATGTTTACTACTTCTGTTTATTAGTTCCCCTACAGCCTCCCCCAGAGCAGATTTATTGAACACCTGGAACAATGCTAAAATGAAGTTTGCATGAACTGACAAAAGGAAATGATGAAATTCCATATAGTTATTTATTCAAAGGCATATCTGCACATGCATATTTTAGTCACTAAATACACTTGCATATCACTACTCCATTCCTTCATTTGAAATCTGTCATGATGTATTTTCAATAACAGGTAAAGGGTTTTATTAATTATTATTAGTCCTTTAAAACTCCCACAAGAGAACATAGGTTTATCAGAGGAAGAAAGGATAGATCCCCTCTTTATATCAGAGCTAAAACTAAGGAAGCTTGCTGGAGTGCTAGAGGTTCACCACCTTACAGCATGTTTGGATATTTTGACTGCATAGTGAGCCTGTGATTGCCAAACACATGCTTCCTTTTGACCAAGTACGACTCATTCCAAAACAAATCAGAGCATGTTTAGTCTAGTCTACTTCAGTTCAAAATAAACAATTCCCACCTCCTCTTATACAAGCAGAAAAGATTATTTTGCTAATATTTCCACTGAAAGTGAGATCAGAATGTATCTTCAGGGATGAGATTGTGCCAACACATTATGCACTCCAATTCAAAACAAGTAGATGGGTCATTTATAAGAACATATGTATGTTAGTTTGTGAACTGTGACATTTTGGAAGTACAGGAAAGCATCAGCAAACCATTTATTACATATCTTACTCTCTAGTATACAGTAAAGAGAGAAAATAAATAGCATAGTAATCTATACCTTCATTCAGGACTTTTCTTAGCACTGAATGAGCTTATATATCACCAGAGAGAATTTCAAAGGAAACACTACATGCTCTGTTTTCCTTTTTCTAATTGGAATTGATTAGAGCAAGCATTTAATAGTGCAATTACAAGCTTTCTCAAGGTGTAATTTGAAAGCTTCTCTCCATTTGCTTTCCTTCAGCACGTCTTCCTAGTCAGGTCATTCACTTTCCTTTAAATTTCTGAAGACTGCATAGCTGAAAATACTGACCAATTTATTACCCATTTTTCATTACTATTCTTATTTTACTTAATGCATTTTTTGTTCCATCATCATCTGTTGTTTCCTTGCATTCAGATGCAGTTTTAGAGAGCCATGAAAACACGACTGGAACAGGAGCATGGAACAGTTTCAGTGAACACTATCATCTTGGTAGCAATGAAACACTTAATTGCAGCTGTCAGTATTCAGTATTTACGACAGGAAGGTACTACTTGTGTTTCAAAGGCAAATCTTCCTCCTCCTGCTGTTACCTAACCCTTTAAAAAACAAAAACAAAAACAAAACCCAACCAACCAAACAACAACAAAAAAACCCAAACAACACAAAAAAAAAAAAACAACGACCAAGAAAACCACAAACAAACAAACCAAAACCCAACCTCTCTGGAAAGCCAAGTACAGGTTTGCTGAAGTGACACTGCCCCTGGTAAGTCTTCCTGACTGGTCTAGGAAATTAAGTTTCCAGAATGGGGGACGGAAAAGGGAATGTGAGTGAGACGGTAGTGAAGAAACCAATAAAACTTCTTTTCCTCATTAAGGATGCCTGCAACACAGGCAGCTGTGATATGTAGTAGATAACAGACTAGTGGTCCCACTACAGCAAGAGAAAATGCCTCACCTAGAGTATAATACACTTAAAGGTTCTTCTGGAGGTATTTGTTAGGGCATTATGTGGGATGGAATAATCCAATGATATTTTCATATAAGAATCATGAAGTTTATCTCATCAGAAGCAGATCTAACCAATTCAGTCATCATCAGTGCCACAGCAGAATCATACTTACGCTGGTCGATCCTCCAGAATCAAAGCAGTAGTTGAAAGCGGTTCAAACTCAATATTTTTACGTCTTGCTGATGGGGGTGGAGGTTTATACATTCTTCCTGTCCGTGCTTCATATTCCTAAACAACATTATTCATAAAAAGTATATTTAAACTTTCTGTCCTTAAACTTCTAATCATAAGTAGAATATTACTTAACACTTGCTAAATAATGTTAAAATGTATAATATTTAGTTATTTAAGATAGCAAGGAGCTGCCATTACAGACCAAAATTGTTTATAGCAAAGCAGTGCAGCTTTCCAGAACTGCTAACAAGAGATAAATGAGAAAGCAGCTTCTTGTATCAACTTAATTTTTGATGTATTCTAGTTCAATATTACTACTAAGCATCCAAGGATCAGCTAGGAAATCTGCATTATCTTCCCACACTACTTAGTGCGCAAGAATATCTAAATAACGTGTGAAGTTGACCAAAAAAACCCCAAAACCTAAGGAAAAACAAGCCACTGCAAACTGCTAATCAAGAATGTGTGACCAACACCCCATTAGGCTATGCTGCCATCCAACAAGATCTGACCGGCTGGAGAGCTGGGTCAAGGCAAACCTCATGAAGTTCAATACGGACAAGTGCAGAGTCCTGCACCTGGGTAGGAATAACAGCAGGCACAATTATAGGTTAGGAGTTTCCCTGTTGGAGACTCCATGGAGAGTTTCTCTGTTGGAATCTCCACGGAGATGAAGTCCTAGTGGACAGCAAGTCTAGGGAAGAAGTTCTCCCCCTCTACTCTAGTGAGACCACATCTGGAGTATTGTGTCCAGTCTTGGCCTTCCCAGTTCAAGAGACATAGGGATCCACTGGACAGAATCCAGCAGAGGGCCACCAGGATGACTGGAGACTTGAGCATCTCCCCTATGGAGAGAGACTTGAGAGCCTGGGGCTATTTAATCTGGAGAAGACTGAGAGTGGATCTGATCAACGTCTATAAATATCTGAGGGGTGGGTGTCAAGTGGATGGGGCCAATCTCTTTTCAGTGGTGCACAACAATAAGGCATGGAACAATGGGTACAAACTTGAACATAGAAGGTTTCACCTCAACATGAGGAGAAACTTCTTTGCCATGAGGGTGACAGAGCACTGGAACAGGCTGCCCAGAGAGGTTGTGGAGTCTCCTTCTCTAGAGACTTTCAAAACCCACCTGGATGCATTCCTGTGCAGACAACCCTAACAGATCCTGCTTTTAGTGCGGGTTTGGGTTTGATGATCTCTGGAGGTCCCTTTTGATCTCTAACATTCTGTGATTCTGCGTGACTCTTCCCATTTCTTTCCTTTTGGTTATAGCCCTCCTAAGAACTGGCACTCCTCAAGTTCCAAGAGCCTTTAGCCAAGACATCAAACTCACTCTACTCCAGAACTATCTGCACTATACTCAGTGACAATACAACAGTATTTATTGTTACAAACTTGTTTCACACAATGTCTTTCTCAGAGGTCAAAATTTGTAATCTACTTAGAAAAATTCAACAGCCTTTAACACACAGAAGATCCTAAGGAAGAAAGAATCCTATTTCTTTTATTTGCACAAGAGGAAAAAGGCTAAGCAGACCCAAACAAAAACCTCAGATTTCATGCTCACTCATTTTCAGTCTCTGTAAATAATGCTCTACTGTCAAATTATTGGGAGATACATTCTCATGGTCCAGCAATCTTAAAAGGTTATCTGTGAGAAGACTTCAAACTTATTCACAAACCAAATTAGCTCATGGGTTCATGCTCTACTTAAAGTCTGAAGGCTAAATACTATTGCAAGCCTCCCGTATGCTGGAATTCTTACACAGATTAGTGAGAGCTGAAATATCATCATTAAGAGAAAAAATAGAAAGTACCCTACTAACATAGTTCCACAGATCACACAGCTCTAGTGAAGTCTAGTAATCACACAGCCAAATAAGCTCTAACTTGTGTAAGATTTCTTTTTTAATCCAAAGATAGTGTGGTGGTGTGCATCTGTTGCTTTAGTAAGCAAATAATTTCAATTTCAGACTAAACAAAATATCTTGTCACCAAAAAACCCCCACAAAACAATTACTAATAAGGGCATACATTTTCCCAATCAAACATAAGTCTTCTCTAGGAACTGGTCCCAGTTCAATCCCACATCTAATATACGACTTCTTGTACACGTTAGTTCTCCCAGAGAAAAAGAGGGCTTTACACATTTAGTGTTCATTGACAGCTTTATAGAAATAGAGCTGACAACTTTAAAGCTATTATATACATTTAAAGTTCAGTACACAGTTGAAGTCTGTGAAGTCAGATGGGAAGAAACCTCTCACAAATGTGACAATGCAGCCTCAGATTTCCAGAGAGGGTACAAAGCGTCTGCACAAAATTTAAGTATCTTAAAGCTTTCTGCTCAGTCTCCTTACCCTTCCCATTTTAATGATCTCTAACAAAATTTCTGTTGTTCCACATCAGGCATAATACATTAAATGATCTGGAAAGTATAACCTCAGTGATGCCATGCTGATCTCGTCTCAAGAGGAAGTTATCACAGAATAACTCATGCTGGAAAGGACTTCTGGAGATCAACTTCCCTGCTCAAAGCAAGGTCAACTACAGCAGGTTGCGCAAGTTTGGCCAGACTTTTAACATCACCGAGGATGGAGACTCCATTTGTACCAGGCAGAATATTTCCAAGTGGTTTCTCATCAAAGTACTAACCAGCTTCAGAGATCAGAGGAAATCAGGTGTGTCCACACTGGTAAGGCCACATGTATTACATGCCATTATACTTTCCAGATCCTGAGGACTGCACCTCCACAAAACAAGCCAAAGACTGTGTTTGAAACACTCTTAATATCTTTTGAAGTGGTTTCCCCCCCTCCGCCCAAATAAATCTTCAGCTATCCACCCTTTAACCACTGTATCATATTTTGGCCCATGGCAGTGTACCAAATAATTTTGTTAGTGTCCTGGAAAAGACAAACACAAATCTATAGCAAATAATTTACTGTTTCAAATAGAAAATAAGCTCTGTTGCTTTTCTGTCTTCAAAAAAAAGCTTACGGATGCACTTTGTAAAGAAAAAGAATGAAGAACTACTTGCTATAGTGATTTTTATATACATACATACTAAAACCCTAATTGTTTGTAAATATAATAATTTAAGAGTTATTAGCCAGCTATTCTTAAATACAATGTGGTTCTAAATATTTCTAAGTCTCTGGTTATGCTAATTTACTGGAACATATTTGTCTCCTGAAGAGTAACTCCTAAAACAATTTTTGACTGAAATTAGTAAGAATCTAACATAATTAGGCATATTCCAGCAAGTATCTTGAACAAGTGGACACATGATTGATTGAATCCTACTGTAATTCTTATAAGCATAAGAAAAATCAGAAAACCAAAATTCACTGTATGAATCAATATACATGTTCTTAAGCCTAAAATTATTTTTTCTAAACCCAGAGACATTATAGGCAGTTATGCTTTATACCTCAGGACATCCCAGCACATTTTTAAGTCAGAGGTCAGCATCCAGGCTGCAGTACAGCTGCAGCACAGCTGCAGCAAACCCATCTCTCATTTTTGGTATGAGTTCTGAATTACTTTCCCATTTTTCAGTACTTTAAGAGAAGTCACAAAATCAAGTTCATTCAACTCTTCAACAGGGATTTCTGCAAAGGGCATCATCTAACTGTGCTTCTGAAAGTAAGCACACTTTATGGACAACCAGTGTTTGCAAGAGAATAATACATACACAGGGAGGGAAATCAGTAAGCATAACTAGGAGGCAAATCAGAGACCAAACCAGCTTCAGGCACAAATGGTCAATGGCTGTATACTCCCCAAGATTAAATATATTCTAAGTATCAGAACATTCCAGTGGAAGATGTCTCTTCCTCAAGAAGCCTGTGCTCTAGGAACTCATTTGAAAATTAGATCCCAAAGCCATCAGACATATATGGAACTGACAAGTTTGTGCAACCAAAAAAATCTCTTTTTTTCCCCCCTTCTCTTTCCTGGAATACTTTATAAATGTGAAGAATCCAACTTCATATTTGATGCAGAACCTATAATTCTCAGCAAGGGATAAAAAGCCTAACCTAACAGAATTTAACTTCAAAAGACATGACATAATACTTTTCCATAGCAAAGTAAAAATACAATTTAAATTCTAACATCTTGTCAAATGGTTAACGTTCAGAGCATACACCAGAGGACAGAGCAGCTGGTGCCCAAGATTCAAGACTATGTAAGATCTGATTAAAACCAAAAAAACCCCAAAAACCCAAACCATCACACCACACCAAAATTGGAGGTTTCATATATTCCATTTCAGTAACCTACAGAATGTTAAAAAATTGCTCTATTGCAGCATATCAGGTGTTTATTGTAAGGTATGGAACCTTCCACAAACCCAAAATAAAGAAAAAAAATCTCAGCTTTACTAGAAAATAAGAATAGTTTTTCTCCTTATTAAGGCTGCATCCTCTTATTTACTGCCAATAAATAGCATGTTAATAGGCTAAAAATATGGTTTTTTTCCTAAAAACACTGTGACAATATATTTAAGAGCACTTCAGTACATGGAGGGACTTGTATTTTTGGCATTCCTGCAGAAGTAAAGATAAGCCTATTAACCTATTGACTGGTAACAGGTAACTGGGGCTGCAAATACAGTCTCTTACTAACTGCCTTTGTGCTTATGTAGACAAAGCTATCCCAAACTGTATTAAAAAAAAAAAAAAGAAAAAGGAAAAAACCCACTACAACCCCAGAAAATCACCTACTCTTTTAAACAAAAGAAAATAACAAGCCAGCAGAGGCCTTGGTATCTATATGAATAATATACAGAACTGAAGTGTCTTTCATCTTTCCTCAGAAGAGCTATACAGGACAGCTAGACCATTCACAACCGTTTTAGGTATCTCTCAACACTACTGAAGCACACAGCGTGACATACCCATAACTGCCTGTATCTGCTCCTTCCAGCACCAAGCAAACTATCTCACAGAATGGAAAGCCAGCTGCAAAGCAGCATTCCAACAGCATTAGTTGACATTAAGCAGGATACGTTTGTGTGGATAAATTATTTAACTAGGCATGCACATGATGATTCAGTTTAAGAATACAAACTTGCATCTACATTGCCCATGCTACAGAGTTTTAAAGGTATAAATATTGACCGTGAAATTTAACACGCATCTTTCTGGGCTAAGTTTTGATCTATACAGGATCCAAGGACAGAAGCTGAACTAAAAACAAGCAATAAAAGTCTTGGATTACTATGAAAGTCCTCACAGTCCTGAATGTACCAATTATACAGATTAAGTACCACAAATGCTATTATGTTTTAGATATGCTGAAGGAGAAAGTGCCCTGATAAGCAACATTGAATTAACTTTTATTACCTTGTCTCTATTTCAAGTAGATGTCAGGACATATTAAAACTCCTAACTAAACAAAGTGTGCACTCCATGTATGAACATTTTCTTTTAACGTGCTTTATTCTCCCAATATTCTAAGCCTGATACTGAAAAAAGTTTTATTCAATCATGACATCTGCTGAAGAAGCAATTTGGATTGCCATATATTTTGGAAGAGGTTTTAAACATCTCTTCCTTCTATACAGATGTGCAAGTTTGCAGCAGATGGCCTCTAAAAACTATTATTTTCTAGCTGACTAGAAATATAGTAAAAAAGATTGTTTCCCTTCATTTCAAGGTGGGCTGGTCACCTGGAATTGAAGCATTAACAGAGCAGCTTAGGAGGGTGTCCATTTACTAAACTTTAATAGAACTACTAGAAAATTAATATATAAAGGTTTTCTGGTAACGCATAAGGATTCTCTCCTATGTCATCATGTGCATGTGTCCTCAAGTCAAATATTAAAACTGCTGAGCTGGCACTGTTTAGAAGGTGATTATAAACAAAGATGTGCTCACTGCAAGAGTATATGTCACTGAAAAATTCTGTGAGTCCTAAGTTAGACATTTTCCCAGAACTAAGAATGCCAGATGCTATTAGGACAGACAGAACAGTAAACTCTTTCTTAACCTGGAGGCAATATAGGAGGAAATATATATCAAAGTAGGAAAGTTAGCACTCTTCACATTGTACAAGAAACAACTAAAGAGACACTGAAGGTCAACCTTCCAGAGTAATACCATCCATCTGCACTTGTTCATTTACTTTATGTTTCCCCTCAACCAGGTATTTAACAAATTGCAACTGGGCATTTAACAAATTGCATCACATTTCATCTTGTGTGGTTTACTGAAAAACATAAAGCCGTGGCCTTTGGGCCCAAAAGAGAAGAGCTGAGAGTGGCTGGACACACAAGCCATAGGCACCACATATCAACTGTTTCAAAAAGGCAGAGTAACTGATCCACAGAACTAAAAAGTCAACTTATATCATTCCTGTTTAACACAGAGTGTGGTGTTACATAAAAAACTTTCAGAGTAATAGGCAAGTGCATTGGACCAATTTCAGAAGGATAGCAACCACAGCAAACAGAAGGCATAACATAAAACAAAGATTTCAACATGTTTCTAGGTTTCCAGTTTCATATTGGAAATAGTGATTAAAAGCATCTGGAGTTCTGAAGTGTCACTGTTAGAAGCTTGTGTGACTTAGTGACAGGGGAAAAAAAAAATCTAGGATAACAATTTCAAAGCTAAAACAAGGTGTTAAAAAAATGTTATGAATAAAACTTTTCAACAACTTCTACCATTAGGCAAGCAAACATGGAATGTAAATTACTCTTAAGGTCTAGCATTACCTACTTCTTATTTAAGAACATGCAATATAAGCAATAATAATATTCTATCATTTTAAGTTGTTAGTGAGATTCATGTGTGAAGTTTGTTTGCTTATTTTACTAATGGTACCTAATGAGTTGATGGTTAGTGCCATTAAATATTCATGCCACTGTGAAAATGCAATGTTTGTTCTATTTTAATGAGTGCTACATAGTCCCATGCATAGTATTCAATATAACTAATATATATATATATTAAATTTCATACCCCTGTGTTTAATAGACTGAGAGCAGATATTGATGCAAGACTGCCAGAACTGTCATCCTAATGAGAAAAACAGAAGCAAAGCCTTAGTGAATAAATGAAGGAAAAGACCATTTCAATAAAGCAACATACAAGCCAAAATTTAAATTCACATGTATTTATAATCTGTATTTGAAGAAACACAGATGTGTCTGTTCCTCCTTCTTATCCAGTCTTCAAAACACAGAAACACACACCAAGACTTCTACTTGCGGCATGATGCATACAAACATCTACTGGACTACTTTTCTGGTTTAATTGAGGTTTTATATTTTCTACAATCTCCCAAAGGGAGATCTTTCTCTACAGCACTTGTAAAGTGCATGATAAAAAAAAAGCCAGCTCTGATACACTGCCCTCCCTAGTCCACATCACCCATAGGAGTTACACTTAACCACTAGCCTTGGAAAATAAGCTGGTTTAAAGAAAAAAACAAAACACTGAAACTGATTGTCCTCCTTATAAACTCATCTTAAGATTGCACCTCACACCCAACTACATCTTTACCTATAAGCTAGATCGCTTTACAGCTTCAAATGAATGCTCAAGAATAGTACTTGCATTGTAGAGAAAGGGGAAAAGAAACTTAACCAAACTTGGGTAAGCATTCGGCTAGAAACTAAGTACTAGAGTAGCATCTAAACAGAACTTGCACATTCAAACTTTGAATTTTTCTATTCAATGTGAGAGGGTAGAACATGTCATTGAATAGTAGAGTGATTTTAATTGGGCCTTTAAGTCTCTCATCTTTTCATCTGCCACATTCTAATTAGTATTCCTAAACTGAAAGCTCAGAAGTGGGCTACATCTCAACTTCACTGGAGAGCTGATGAGAACTAAGACACATTAAGGCTTTGAGAAACAATCACTTAAAAGAAAGATTCAAAGCAGCATTCTGAAACAGTTGATACACACTGCAGTAAGGCAACTGGGAAAAGCCATGCTCAGCTACAGGATACCCCATACAACTGCAGCTCTGCAGGTTTCCACCCAACATACAAAGCCAATTTTCTAATGGAAAAATTGAGCTTAAAGATGGCATAGAGTGGGGGGAAGACACATGCATTTAAGCACGCTGTAGCATCTGGAAGAAAGGAAATAAGCATCTTATGCCTTTAGCATTATTTCTGAATATATTTGCAGTGCTCTTGTACCATGCATAACTCAGACTAATGAAAATAATTTTGAAGTCTTCCTTCTCCCTTGCTATACTATTTTCTCCTTTTCAGTACTGAAGTACCTAGCCTCAGGAGGATATGGCTTATACGAAAAAGCCCAACACTCTTTATAGAAAGTCCACGAAAGACAGAATCTTTACCATGTAAATCTTTTTCTTAAATTCTATCCTTTTAGAATTTGATACAGACTGCCCAATGATTTTGCTATCACAGCACCTCGGGCTCAGAACTATAAGCCTGCTTAACATGCAATGCTCACTTTTTAAGAGAAGAAAAAACAACTATTTTTATCTGTGTCATCCTTTGCTAAAGAAATCCAAAAGTTCCAATAGACAGGGAGGCATGCCATCAAAAAGAAGATTCAGAAGACAATATTATTATTACAAAGTAAAATAAGTTCTATCTTTTTGTTACCTAAGAATTGGTTTTATATACTTTGTTTCCTCAAAACTCAGCAATTTCCAAAGACAGAAATGAGAATACACATAATGCTCCTTTCTTTTCCAAGCTCCAGGATGAGAAATTTTGCATCGATACTCTTTGTAGCTGACCTCAAAGACTTTTTTTTTCTTAAATCAAATCAGAATAATTAAATGTAGCAGTCAACATCTCTGCAGTATTTTCAAAACATTAAGCCCATGCAGACTGTTGAGGACTCCCTTGCAGATGCACTTGTGCTACAACATAGCACTGACATAATAAGAGTTCGCTTTGACAAGTTTTCTCTGTCGAAGCAGCTAGGTAAATCTAGTACTGACATCTGTCTCAATGAGGTTATACCAATTTCATTACCACTTTTATCACTGTGAAAGTTTAAAACACTGAGGAGTATCTTTGTTTTACCTCTAGGATAGCATTTTATTGACTAGATGTGTGGCTTAAGATATTGGACATTTCTGGAGAATCTAACCACTACAGTGTCTACATAGAAAGCTATCACCACCTTATCACTGCTGCTAGCAGATAAGTTATAATTCAGGTGCTATATGTTCTTTGCAAAACCAAACACTGCCATTCATTGTTAATCCTGGTTTCTAGGCTATTTGTTACTATTATACTTTTATCTGCCTGCTAAACAGGGAGAAATCTTGCTGTTCTCTTCTGTCCAGTAGTAGGGCAAGGCAAGTCAACACAATCTCTGTCTGGGTAACTATCTGCTTAAGATCTAATCCTCTGAAAAAAGCACCTAGCACTGCATTTATCTACTTCTTTCAGATACTCAAATCCTTAGATTTGTGGACAAACATGTCATATATAATTCTTAAGAGTTAGGAGCTCTAATGCAGTGGTAAACTGAAAGAACAAAAATTGGAGAGAAGAGTTAATACTGCAAGTTGAGAGGTCTGAGTCATATAAAAACAGATTAAAAATGCATCTGTTCCTCTAAAGAAAAACTTCCAACAACTCTTGCCCTAGGAGACCACTGCTGATTCAATGAATGCAATTTCTCCATTAGATTTCAGACTGGAGATAACATCATCAGAAAGAAATATGCAAGTTAAGACACTGAGGTTTAGTCCTCAAGTACAGTTTGTTTAGTTTTTTTTTTAAATATTTTGGAGCCACTCAAAAATAATATTTTCAGAGGTTAATTGTAGGACAGTGATCCAGTCATCAAAATCAGAGTCAGTATTTAATGAACTACCTAAAATTAATTCCTTCCATTTTGTACACAGAGTACAGCTTTTGGAAAAGATGGCTTTAGTTCACTTCTGAATAAGCAATCATTTCTAAATCACTGCAAGCTTTTCATGGTATGTCAGGCTTAAACAGAAAAGGAACTTTTTTCCCTCCCATTCTCTTATTTAAGGTTGTCACTGACAATACTTTGTTAAAATCAGTAACAAAAATAATTTGTGTATGGTTTATTTTTCTTTATGTTGTGATGTGTATTTAGCTACTTTGAGCATATTTTGGGCACATTAGAAAAAAATCACCATGTTGCTTTAAACAAAATTAATAAAGCATTCAAGACTTCTTTAATAAGAAGCAAGAGCTAAACTTCAATTATTTGATAACCAAAGCCATTTTGATCACAGGTTAGAAGTCCTTTTAACCATAACTGCAAAAAAAAAAATTAAATGAGCTTGCATTTTTAAAGAGAACTGGCACGTCAGTCAATCCACACCAAAATGTTGCACATCAGCACAAGTCAGTTTCTGCCTTAAATGCTTCTGTATTAAAGTATTTCAGCAGCCTAATTTAAAGCAGATTTCTGTACAGAATGAAAAGAATTCACCAAACCAATTATTAATGACCACGTACTTCTCATAAGTCAGTTTTATTAGCTGTAATTCATAAAAAAAAAGGGCACACTTCCTAAAACCAAATTCATTTCACATTTGCAGTCCTAAGGAGTTTCTATTTTCTCTTTTTAAAAAACAGTTAAGGAAGGAAGCCCAGAGGAGGGAGATGTCCAGCAAAAGAGTTGGCCTCAATTACATCCTGCTTAGGCAGCTCTAAATCCAAGGGGAGTCAAGCATGCCAGCAGCTGTAAGCAGAGATGCAGCTGCCAAGAACTTCCAACCTCTGACCCAGTTTGAGCTAAAGCATCTCGCCCAGAGCATGCTGATGGCAGCACAGCTGCAGGGTACTCTGCCATCTCCCCAGCCATGCAAACCCCACAGGCTGTTTTTCAATTAAAAACTATTTATCTTCTTCTACCTAAGAAACTTGCAAAGAAATTATTTACAATAATATTCATTAGATGGCCTCTGCAGGCAGAACTGGCTAGCACTATTGTCTGAAAAATGTCTGAAACACTATCCCAAATTAAGTTTCCAGATCTTGGAAACTATTCAAAATACTAGGACCACTACCTGGTGTCTCTGCAGAGGCATACACAGCAATGTCTAGTTGATAAACAGCAACTGGAAGACACAAGCATTCATCTAAATGTAATTATCTATTTAGTATACTATCCTTATCAAAAGAAGGATAATAAAGGAAGCTTCCAACAGCCAGGATGGTAATGGGGCATGTGAGCTCAACATCCCTTTGACTATAAATCTACAATGACGTAAATAAAGAGTTTTCTTGTTTTACTAACACGGAATTCTTTTGAGCTTGACAATGTTGCCATAACCTTTGATATAAGTATTATCCTTACCCAAAGGACATCCTCCTTCTATTAATTACAAAGGTTTTTCTGTTATGAGTTAATATTTCCTGCAAAAGGGCTTCTTAAGGTCTCATTTTTCATCTGAAGGATGCTGATTCATTACTGAATTTCCTTAACCCAGGGTTTAGTGACACCCTCCTTCTTCAAAGGCATCAGTAAAGTCACCAAATTTTGTATTTAATCACGCAGAACGTCCATAGCTGTTGAGGAACTGTCATAAACTCCCTCACAGGCAGCTTGCTTACAGCTTAAGCCCGTTCTACCTGCAGTCTTGCTCCTAGAAGCTCATTTTACAAAAGCTCAAGAACATCGAGTAGCCATTGCTCTGACTAGAGATGTCTAAAAAATTTAGGGGAAAACAGAAGACTAGTGTTTCAGATCACATTTGATGACTTCAATTTAGAAAGTCAAAGTGGAGGTTTGTGGAGGCATTACCATGTAGGATAGGACGTACACTGCCAGTTCACAGAATTACTTGTGAATGGAACATGCTAAGCTGTAATAATCTTTCTATCAACTTCTCAAAGTCCTCGTAACTGCACTTTTGCCTAGATTCTCTTAGCTCATCTCCAGTGTTGCAAGAAGTTTAGTCTAGGAATGTCATTCAGCCATTCAAAGTGAAGATACTGTTTTTCATTGATCTTCAATAGCCAAGTATGCCTTTATTCATTCTAATCCATGGCCATTCTAGCAATCTGAACATTTCTGAGAAAATAAACCACTGGCTTTTCTCCTAAGACACAAGGACCTACATCATTTCAAACATAAAGGCAAGAGATGTTGCATGTTAAATATGGAGACATTAGGGTCACCTCTCAATTTAAGAATCAGATTTTCTCAGGTAGAGTAGATTTAACTCAGTGCAGACTACATCATCAATCTGGATCTCCCTCTGATAACTTTAGATAAATTAAAAGCTTAAAATATTAGCTATTACCAGCGCATTACTCACGATTATATAAATCCAAGAGTGACCCTAACCTGTCAATGATTATAACACAAACCACATGACTAGTGGCTAGAACCAACTCAATCATGTTTAAAGACAGTACACAGGTTTAATATATTTGCTGTCCTATGTCTTTGGTTAAGTTAAAAAATAATGGAAATACTACAGTTTAAAAGAAAAACAGTCACTGAGAGACAACAGGATAATAAAATAAGAATATTTGTGCAGATTATGGTTGTCTCCAGAGCAAACATCTTCATTACTAGAAAACTTGAAGAAGATTAGTGGTAGCATTGTACACATTCTCCATTTCTTAGGATGGCAGAGACTTCTGGATTTTTACAATAATTTCATAGCACAAGGCCAACAACATTCATCTGAAAGTACACTAAAGAAAACTTGCACTTAAACCATTTAAATAAGGAAAACTGTATTTGACAATTTTTAAAAAGCATCCATTTTACTTCAGAGTAAACAGCACTTGCTGTAACCTTATCATTTTCTGCGATAGTTTGGGTGTTACCTGCCCCCCCCCACACACACACACACTTTGGAAATCATCCAGACTAGACTCAGCCGGCTCTGGAAATTTGAACAAAGCTTATTATTTACAGCTTAGCACAATATACAAGCAGATATTTACAGTACATACAGAAATATCCAAAGTAAAAGGTAATATAGAAACACAACAGCCCTCCCAGAAACCTGAGTCCCCAGGAGGGGCTCCCAACTGCCCTTCCACCTTCTCCCACCCCTCTACCTTACTCCAGATGTTGCCTTGTGCCCCAAGGAAGAAATGGAGGGTCGGCCAGGGGGTTAGGAAGCAAGTATATTAATCAGAGAGACGGTAGGTGAGGTTAGAGAGAAATGCAGCTCAAAAGCCCAGGCTATGCCCAAACACCGAATGTGTTATTCTCTTGCTCTTATACATCTCAGCAAGCCTATGAGTGAAGTAGGCACCACCACTGTTTCCCTTTCACAGCCTGTGATCTAATCCTTCTCACCAAAACATTCTAGCTAGCTTCAAACTAGCACATTTTCCTACATTTCATTTGCATTACAAGTCCTTCAAAAAGAGCCTCTCATTTTCCACGTCAGTCTCTCCCAAAAGGCCTTCTTCACCACAAAGCTCCTTCTAGAAGATGGCTGAACACTGTCTCATTCACAGGCAGTTGCACCTGCCAAACACATCAGCTTATATGGAATTTAATGAGACAGAGAAAGCAGCTCTCAAGAGATCCAAGTTACTGTTTTCACCAACACAGGGGACATTCACATTTATGTGAGCAAATCTTTCAAATTCAGGAGTGCAAGTTAACATGAAATATAAATACATTACCAATCACTCATCTTTAAAGATCATGCCACTTTATTATTATTATTTTATCATATTAAAGACAGACTCAACAGGAACAAACATATGGAAGCACAACTTGCTATCAGGGGAAGGAAAACAGAATCACCTTTCTTCTGTACCCCAGTAACTCCAAAACATGTTCAGCATGTAGTACTATTCTGAAACAAAAGGACTTTTACTTTCACTTGAGGTATAAATGAAACAAGGTTATACATTTCAGAGTTCTAAGGACTTTGTCACAATTTACTCAGATAGTATTCCATATAACTATGGAGATATAAATTAGATGGAAAAAAAAAATCAACAACAAGCAGAAAACCAGCAAACCACAACAACATCACCCACAAACCAGTTTTGTAACATGGGGATACCCAAGAATTAGTAGACATATCTAGTTCGAAGAAAAACTGAATATGCAAGTCTGATGATGGGCTTACCGCAACAAACAGAGAAAGTAACCCAGAATTGAATTTCACGATGGAAAACTAGACTATTTCATAATCAATTTACCATGAAAAGTATTGCAGCATATCATGTTCTGATGTTTTGATCTAAACATCTTAAACACCGCTTGAAGATATATCACCTGTTTACAAGCACCAAGATGTACTAAAGAACATACTAGATACATAGACCTCACACTCCCTCGGTAACTACTGTTCTTTAGACAAAGTCCCAAAAGCATCTTCCCAAGTCATCCTAGGGTTGCAACAAAGTGGAGATAAAGGTGCAATATCTATACACCCATCTTTAAGCATTGGGGAATTTTCAGAGTTCACTCACCTGCTGAATTATTTTGGAATCTTTTGGAAGGTTTTCTCTAGGTGGGACTTTTCCGAACAACTTCCAACCAGGAGCGCTTTGGACAGCAGGTTTGAGTTCCTTTGTCCTTTTAGTGAAGAAGTTTCTGAAAAGAGATGAAAGTTTTCTTTTTGTTTAACATAACCATATAAGCAAATTATATTTGTATTGTCTTAGCATTTCTTTAAATCAGGTTCACCACTGGAGAGAGATGCTGCTCAGCAAACAGATGGTGTGCTACCTTAGTTTTCTGTTATACTTCAAAATAATCACCCTGAAGTGGATCACTTTTCACTACAGGTGATCAGATACTAATCCATTTGTGCTTAACAGTTTTAGCTCGGAACTCCAAGTTACTTTATGCAATATCAAAGCTCTTTTAGTAATACCACATTCTTAAATGTAAGTTAGCAGCTTACACATTCTCTCAAACTTTTGTTTGGGATCTGTTTCAGTGTATCTTAAGGAACTATTTGGAGACTAAACCCAGCTGGAAATCACCATGTAACTTACAGATTTAAAAAAGAAACAGTGACCTATTACAGCTGGTACAATTTTCTGCACTCTTCACACCTTCAACTCTCAAAACGTGGACTAGAAAACATGGAAATGTACACATGGCTTCAGTTTAACAGATAACCTTTGCCAGTGCCTAAAGCAATTACACTCAAACAGGCAGCTGAGTGCCAAAAGCAATTATACTCAAAACAGGCAGATGAGTGCATTGCTCTACTACTTCTTAGAAAGCCACGCATTACAAGATCTAGACAACCACTGTGTAGATGTACAAATGTATTGCTTGTCTCTGATCACAATCCCACACGGGCTGTGTTATGTACAAGTACTCTGAAAGTGTGAGAAGTGCATTTATTCTGACTTTGGAAAGTTACTTTCCAGAAACTTATGACTAAACCAGAGGGATTAAAAGTTAAGTAATCTGTAATGTTGTTTATCAGGATCCTTACAAGTTGACCTCTGAACAGAATATGGAGTGCCGTTATTGGAAGACATTTTTGTGCAGTGCTACCTCATTGACTTTGTAGGTTCCATATTTGTTCTTCATTTAAAGCATTTGCTGTATCTTAAAATACAATTCCTCCACAATTCACTGCATTCACATTTGTGCACACAAATCAAGTCTTTATCTTGGCTTTGCCCAGATAAAAGGAGTATGCTTCAACAGCTACAATCTGCATGAAAAGTACGTAGTCACTCTTAAATTCCGGCACTGTCAGAGTTTCTGATTGCGCAGCATAGTTTCACAACCAGGAACTGTTAGTCTTTGTAAGACATTGCATAGCTTTCAAATACAAACTATCTTTTCAGTTCCCAGAATATTTTCTGTTATTTGGGAAACAAGCAAATGTCTGTCACGAAAATCCCTTCTGTGCAAGTTTCCCTGAATGGACTCTACAGATATTTGTGTGCAGCTGAAGATCTATCCACAAGAAAACAGACATCTGGTGAGGAGAATCAGATGCTTATAAACTGTGAAAGTCTCCCAAGAACCAGTAAATTTAACACTAGTGTTCCTGTGGAATCCAAGAAAACCAAGAAACTCAGACCACCAAGACTGCATGCTCTAAATGAAGCCACCAGCACACACTGCTTTGAATAACTTGGGAAAAAAAAAACAAACCACAAACCAAAACCAAACAAAACAACAAAAAAAAGGCAATTACTGATTCAAGAAAGCTATGGGTGCACCAGCACACTCTTCCACTTCTGTACAGGTCTCCCAGGCTGCTGTTCCAATCCAGTAAGCTCAGTAAGAATGCTTGGGAATAACCACTTGCACAGTATGAATAATTACCTGCCATTAATGGATTTGAGCTGTTGCTATTAATAATAGCTTCATTAATACCATGTATTCTAGTAAGCACTGGTGGTGATCTATGCACCCTGCAACTCTGTCCCCCACCAGGGAAACCCGCAGCATCTTAGTCCACACCCATGGAAACAAAGTAAGCACACCCAGAATACCAAACTAGTGACCTGGAAGAAAGGGCTGAGGAACCAAGACATGCTAATAACATCTTTAAAAGACACTGTCCACAATCAATCCCAGGAATGCATATCATTAGTGAAATGAACAGGTCCATTCTTTAAAAATAAATGTTTTAAAAAGAGCTGTAAAAAGTGTGCTTATGCAAATAACAAAGTTTCAATTCACAGGTACAGGACATTTTTCACAGCACTTCACCTTGTCTTCAGGAAGGAAGGAAGGAGCAGTATTCACAGAATCATCAAGAAAATATAAAGTATTTTAAAGACCAGAATGTCATTAAATGCTATGCCACAGCCTTAAATCTGCAGCGAATATGATAGTATATTCAAATAAGGTATTTTAACTTAATTGGAGTAGATTTTTCTGTCCAAAATGCAGGTGTGCAGGCAAATAGATTTTGGACTACCATTCCTAAAACTGCAAACACTTTCTGCATCCTGCCTTCATGGATAGTCACAGCTACTACAGTTTCTGCATACGCTATGGAATAGCACCAGGATTACCAAGCAGTTCAGCTCCGTGGTTTCTGGCACTTACAGCAGCTGAAAAGACACATCTCTTTAACATAGATATCAATCTGTCACTGTAGCGAAGCTGTTTAACGATTAACCAGGAAGCTGGCAGATTTAAAAAAGGAAAACATGTAAACACATAAAAATTTTAACTAATATTTGTGTACAAAAGATTGAAGCATGATCAAAGCTCTTATGAGACTTTATTTTTCCAATTTCATTGTTTAAAACAAATATAACATTAAAAGAAACCATTATAATGCATCTTGAGGGGTTAGGGGGTTTTAATATTCTTCGGTGTACTGAATTAAGCAAAGACTTCTTTTGCTTTTTATGAATGTATAAGTGCCATTAGACAAGTTTACTTTTATTTAATAAGTATTTATTCAAGTCTGTTTCTTGCAAAGGCAAAAAGTCGGTCAGACTTGATAGCACATCAGAATAAACCTCAGACAGGAATGCTAATCCAAGAGAAAGAAATGGAAGGTTTACAAAGAAGCTTTGCTGAAGATGGAAAGACACTTCTAATACATAGTTTTGTCAGCTAACAGCATTGCATCTGATGTGTTGTTGACAAAAGTAAAGCCTTACAAAAGCCCTGTTAAGGAACAGCATCTGTGAATGCTTATAAGTTGCACTCACTGAACTGCAGGAAGTGCACTAGATTTGATGTATTTGCTGCTTAGAATATTCATGAGTTACACTGATCCCAGGAAAAGTCGTCCACTGAGATGAACTGAAAGTCAATAGTATTTTGGTACAGAATCTCAAAATCCATTCAAAATATTCAAAATTCTTTTTAAAAAAGGAGGCCTAAACTTTAGAACTGAAAAGTGCTTTCTGTTAGAGGGCCTTTGAGAGACAACTATTATATTAGTACATCAAATTAAGCTTTAGTTTACAAAGGCCCAGTTGAAAAGTTGTTTTTCCCTGCTAGTTTTCTATAACCACACTGGAACACATATTAACACTTTTAAACAGCACTTCACAAATGTTTCAGTAGGTATATTAAAGAGCTCACAAAGTAACTGAAGCACCACAGTATAAGAAGCTGCTACTGGCACATACCAAAACATCTATTCCTAAAATTATCTGGATTACAGTACACAAGAACTTATGGGCTTTCACCATCACACAAGTACAACAGCCATAGTAACAGCTACAACTGGTAGTTTTCTTCCCTATTCAACATTGCTTCAACCACTCTTGAATGCGCCCACAGCATATTGTGCAGGAGCTTTACCACACCGATGGTGTCATAATTCATGGATGTTATGCATTTCCACAGGTGGCATTAATATGATGCTCTATTACAGCAACTGCTTGTCTTCACTCTGCTTTTGCTTTTCAAATAATTTTTCTGGCTGCTATTTAAGAAAAATTGGTGAAGTCTATGTGGAGTTAGAATTATGTCTCGGAAGGGGATCAGTGGAACTTGTTGATAGGATTATTTTTTGTTGTTTACTTTGCAGTTTTACCTTTCCCTGTCATCACCATAAAACCTGAACACTAAACCTGTCTCTACTTTCTGAGCTAGCTATGCACAAGCCAAGCCCAAGAGGATGACACATTTCCACGGTTTGGAGGAAATTACTGGAAAACAACAGAAGCAATTACCTCAAGCTTGATCCAACACCAGACTAGAAAGTGGGCTGCCTGATTTGCACAACAGCCACTCAGAGGAAGCTCAAGTGCTTTGAATAGCAGCAACCATGAATATCAGTAGGTAAGAAAGGCACCAGGCTAGATACAACTCCAGCACTCTGTCTCTAGGTATGACTGATTTGCCTCTCCACAAGACCAACTAGTCTTATGAGTCTTCCACTTGCCCAAAAATGTCAAACTCAAATTTAATTCCAAGTCAGATGTCATTTTGATTTTAAAGACCTATAGCAGACATACTGATACTGTCTTTCTATAACTCCACTGTATATCAAGAATAGGTCACAGGTATTCCACTGCTTTGTGATCCAAGTAAAGCCTCAAGTTGCTTTCCTTCCACTTCAAATGCACATCCTTGGGTTTCCAATCTGAGCCTCAAAGAAGTCTGCCAGAAGAACCATCTCCAATCATTCAGAGATGCTGAGGTGTAGTACTGCATCACTGGAAGCAATCAACTTTATTTACTTCCTGGTTTTCTCTCTAAAACTCCCATTTGAATCCAGCATTCTTAACAACACTTGGAAACAGCATTCACCACTCTGTATCTGCCCTTAGCCCTTTGGATTTAAAACAAAATACAGATCCAGACTCATCTTTCACTCCCTTCATGACACCACAACCTGTAGCTTTTAAACCCATGTATTTAACATCATTTCTGAAGTGCCAGCCCTGGCTTTCAGTGCTAAAGGAAGTCATCTAGTATCACAATCATTCTAACCTGGTTAAGAAGCATGAACATGAGCTGTGCTAGAACCACAGAGGGAAAAAAAAGAGAACAGTAATTTAGAAATCCATAAAATGCAACTAAGTTGTGAGATAGCCCGCTAAAACACAGCCTTAGTAGGTATAGCTTACTCTGCATTGTTAAAGTACTTTTGATGTGATTGCCTAGAAAGCCTGGAAGACAGAGCTGATAAAGCCCTTTACAAATAAATAGGAGAAGCTTCACACTCACAGACCCTGGTCCTCATGAGGGACTTCAACCACCCTAACATCTGTTGGAAGGACCACACAGCACAGCACCAGCAATCTAAGAGCTTCCTGGAATGCACTGATGATAACTTCCTCTTCCAAGTGCTAGAGGAACCCACAAGAAAATTAATCTTTTATATTTAAAAATATGCTTTTGGAAGAGTCTTCACAAATTTTAAAGGCTCCTACAAGCCTGCAGTTCCGTATTTCCTCAATGACTGTAACTGAGTACACAAAAATGACTACATTCACACTGGCACATTTTTACCACGTGTAAAATGCAAAAGATGCTTAAGAAGACAACAGAATTTTTCTTCATACTCCAACGTTGTCCATTCTGTTAAAGTCTTATGTGCAGTAATTTGCAAATAACAGCAGAAAAACAATGTTTGATTATAGACAATTAGCTCCTCTGCTTTAAAGAAGATTCTTTCAATAATTTACATACAGAAACTAATGTAACTCAACTCCAAGCATAAATAATGAATCACCAAAAGAAAACAGAACCTTTCTGGTTAGCCAGTTACAAAGCTTGCAGAACAACAGAAGTAGGATTTCACACCTCCACTTTAAAATGCTTATATACAGTACATAATTTGTAGAAATTTATTTTTTAAAGCACTCAAAACTTTGCAATGTATGTTCAGAGTGCACACAGTAATTACTTCTTAGACCAACAGAGAGAATGTCCCTGCTATTTTAGATTTTAATTATATTACATTGTCCAGGACCTATTTGCTCACTTTCACATTCTCAAAAGTATTTTCTCACATTATTAGTTCTGGCTGGAAAAGTGACATGAACATAAAAATATTAAAAGCAAATACCCCCTTCTTTAAAAATATGTTCTTCAGCTCATCCTTTATTCTAATGCTTCAACCTTAATTTCTAAACTAACAGTTTAAAATTCTTAATGTGAAGATTTAGAATAAAACAGTAATAAAGCTTCAATGTAGTTCCAATAACTTAGAATAACATCAGCCTATTTTGATTCAATACATTTACATGGTTGCTCTAAGCACAAATGACCCTATTGATTTTACAGTTCATATCCTCCATGGGGTTGCTACAGGCACAAGCTTCTCTAGATTTTGTTACCACCAAGCACAGATCTATTACAGGATATTTCTAGTTTTAGCACATTTTAGCAGTACAAAGACCTATTCTTTCTATCTACATCAAAAGTATACCAAACCATCCTCTCCAAATGAATTTCAATACTTGCATTTGTAATATTCCAATACTACAGTCTTAAGTGCTACAAAAGCAAGCTTTTGGTTTCTTCCTCCTCTCAAAAAACCCAACAAAATAAAACAAAAAAAATCCTAACCATTAAAATGTGCATCTTCAGCAAGAGGCTTGCAGCATTCTTTTCATTTGTTTAATGAAACTATGACATTGGCATGGATATTAGTGGTCAACTAAATCCTCAAATACAATTAAGTATAAATGAAACGTCAAGGAGTAACTGTTGAGGATTGAGGTACAGGGAAGGAAGTTTCCCACCTCTTAGAGGCCACAAAGATTAAGAGAACTATTTGTACCAGTCCCAAAGTTGCTTTGAAAACTCTGCTGGCAAAACGGTTTTATTACAGTACAAAAACACAGGAAGTTTTAAGAGTTGAAAGCATTTTGGTGATATTACAGAACACTCTGTATAAAACACTTATTGATAAACAGTATTTTAACAGTCTACATTAATGTTTTAACAAAGAGTTGTTCCACAGGCCAGCTTCACGAACATTTAAAAACATATATAAACAAGCAGACACGTGTGTGATTAAATTTCAGAATGCCCAAGTACAAAGAGTAAAGGAAGGTAAAAGTGCAGTCTCATCTTTACTTTTCAAAGTAAACTAGCAAAATGCTCTGTGCTGAACTATGCTATCATCTCTGTATTTCACCAGGCGGCTCAGCAGCTATTTTCACACTACACCAAGCACTATGGTCAATCTACTGTAACAACAATCAAATGTCACTTGCCTACAAAACCTAAACCCTACATCACAGCTGCAAGAAATGGAGAATTTCCACCAGCTGACTAAAGATGTCCTCCTGGTTTTTGCACGGCCAGGAATATCTACTCCAGTAAAGCCACAGATGGTTTTCTTAGAGCATGTTGCTGTTTAGCAGTGCCTGGGGAATAGGACTCCCACTCACACACCTAATGGCCAAACTGTTTCAGCTCCACTACGGGGAAGTCCATTCCTATTCCTTTCACCAGTATGTCCTACCCTCCCTTTGCTGCATAGATTCTGAGACTGTGAGTAACCTGCAAGTCAATTAAACTCACCAATCCCAGAGAAAACCATCCACATTTTCTTCACTCCTCAGTTTAATGAGATACATCAGATCACAGAGAATCAATACCAGAAGCGGGAGAGATTTTCTTTGTTTCCCAACAACACAAATTTTTCAGTCAGCTCTCCAAGATACCTCACGAAACTACAACACAATGAAGCAAACTACCTGAAACTATTCTAGTGGTAGTAGTAACTAGTAGTAATTTCAGTTAAGGCAAGGCTCACCAGCTTTATCCGGGCAATCACTACACTTATAACTCCCAATGTTCCTACAAGATACATTTTCAAGACAAAGTGAGAAAGATTTCCAGTCTTTGACACAACCTATGAATCTGTGAACTATAAATTCAAGCAAGGCACAGTTTTATTTTTAAGACAGTCCCAAGAACTGGTGATGCTTACTACTCCAAATTGCCTAGGTAAGCTTGAGTTAATATTCCCCCCTTCTGGTCCCAGAGAGAGTGCCCATCAACTAGTTAATTGTGTAATGCAGCATTACTGTATTACAACTTTGTAGCCACTCAATGTATCAGGTTCCTGCAGTAGTTGGCACTTCACAATATATTTTGTCACCGCTTCAGTGGTAAACTACAGAAATACTAAAAAACACAAGGGTCCATTAATTATCTGTTAGACAGCTGATATTAATATACACCAGCCTAATTCCTTTCACTTTTGCATGATAGATTTGACACACTGCTTCCCATTGCATAATCACAAGCCACCCAAGCACCTTTGGTAGTTTGCTATTTGCTTGGTTTTCTTGAAGCGTTCTGGCATCCAGCATACAAAGTTTCATCACTGCCCATCAGCAAGACAGGCAAGCTGCTACATTACTAAATGCACTAGGCAACTGAAACAATAGAGGTACAAAAGAAAAAAAAGCTGCAGATGGAAGTTGGAGGAACATAGCAATCTGATACCTATCCAGTGTTAAATCAGCATACAATTCTTCCATTTGTGCATCTGAAATTTAACTGTGGTTTGCTACTCAACAAACACTCCAGCCAGATGCACAGCATCTTATGTACTTGTGGTGAAATGCTCATTTCCAATGTTTTTCAGAAACACGAAACTCTTTAAACCTACACACTCATCCTAAGACCTAGGTATGAAAATTCCTCACACAGGCATTTTCTACTCATAGACCTTGAGGAATTTGTCATCTTCATAAGGTGCTTGGAACTGGTTCACTAATGAAACCAAGCCTGCCATCATACAGATTTATTTGCTACAATGGAGCCACATTTGTCACAGGGGCTTCAGGTGCACAGAAATGTTTCCTTAATTTGAGTAAAATTTTCAATATGCAGAGTTATTTTAAAAGTTGGTAGACAAACACACACTAAGCATTAGTCTTCAAAGTTTGATACTGTTTGTGTTATATTGCAGATTACATTTACTTAAGTGGTCACCATATTGTTGTAAAACGCAGAAATTGGCCAACATGTCAACATAACTTCACTAAATAAATCATTCTCTGCAAACAGCAAATGAAGTTCAGGGAAGCTTCTTAATTGTATAATACTTTTTCCTACTTTTATCAAGTTAATTATGTCTCTCAGGAAAAAAGAGAAGCTGTTTGAGGTTAGTTACAGATTTGGGTCTAGGTGCTCTTGTCTAATTCAAATAAATTATAATACCTCCTTGTTCACTCAAATTACAAGATTGCTTAGTGAAAGCAAAACTCAAGGTCTGACAAAGAGAGAAGGTTGAAGAGTGCTCTTATTTTTTTGGGGGAAGCACTGTTCTATTTATTCCCTTAGCTCTTCTCTGATTATCTTCCCAGTACATTGTCAGTATACTTCCTTGACCCCAGAGTCACTGTTTCTTCTGGACAGGGAGAAAAACAACCTCAAAATCAAAACCAAGCACACAAGTGTTTCCAGGACATCATCAAGAACTGATCAAGATATAAGAACAGTCAATACAAGAATATAAATTAAGCATTGTAAAGTGCCTCCATCAATCTATTATTTTATCCTTACACAACGTTTAGGAAACCTGTTGTGACTAGGGACAGCTCATTCCCTGCTTGACTTGAATTTTTGACCACAACTTCACAAAAGAGATCTCTTCCCCATTGCTGTATTATACATCCTCTGAAGTTTCATACTGATATGCAAAACAGAAACACTCTGCATACACAGAGAAACATTGATTTAGGTATTAAACACTTACAAGATGCAATTGTAGACTAAGTATACACCTATAAGCTCAAAGAGCTGCAAGTGCTACTTAGTAATAAATTGAAATATAAACTACAGATCTGGATATGCTATTATGTACACAAGTAATACTCAAGGAAGTGAATCTCTCTGCAATCCTCCACAGCCTCTGTCAAGGACATTTGTAGGAGCAAGGAGATTAGCAGCTTTTGAAGAACTGCCTACTTAACCACAGAACTGTGTTTACAAAGAGGGAGAAAAAGATATGGGCTTCAGCGATTTCTCAGTTCTTTGTTTCTACAAATACTGACTCCCTTCAACTTTCTGTCATCTCTTTAATTGAAGATTTTTCAATACTTCTGGATAATAAGCACAACTGCTTTGTGAAGGAAGGAAGTTTTCTCTAAGGATATACATGCCAACTACCATACATGCTCATAACCCCTTACACCAATGTGTACACAGCACATTGTAAAGATCCATGAAATGTGGAAGTCACAAATTAAGGGTTTCACTACTTCATTAGGAAACCTTGATAGATGTATTCTGGAAAAGAAGTTCTTTGGAAAATGTTGCTTTACTACAACAAAGTGTCACTGCTGCTGTCAGCACTAAGCTCTGAATTCAGGAATGAGAAACTCTGCAAACCACCAGATAGCTAAATTTATCTAGTAAATACATAATTAAGAAAGGAATAACATCTATACAAGCTGAGATGATAATACCTGGTATATACACGTAGAATTAAAAATATTCAAAATCACTGAAATACACACTGCTGCTTGCCCTTTTTAGTTTACCGTTAGCTTTGTATGTGCTGCTTTGGGGAATAAAGCATAGTACAATAAAGGTTATTATCATGGCTTTAATTTTACTGTTCACACGGTATGCCTGCTCACAGAAGCATTCTGTACCCACTAGCAATTCACTGGGGCTACCCAAAAATGATCCAATAACCCCAGAACGTAAGTTGCTACATACTATCACAAACCGTAAGAACAGTCTGTGTATACTGCTGTATTAAGAATCATACACAGGAGTACAAAGCAGTGACAGGTGACTTTCAAGATGCCACTTAATGCTCTAACCGTAACAGTTGCACAGTGGAGACAAGTGACCATAATCATGCAATTTCCCTTGCCACGGTACTCTGCTCCACATACCTCTGATTACTTGAGGCATCCCACTTCACATGCTGAGAGAAACAAAGAGGTAGAACAAACACATCAAAACCAAATAGTTTTCAGTTTAAAGTTGTCATCATTGATTTGGCAGGCTTAGTAATTTGGCACAAACACAACTTAAAATCCTGTGGTCAAATATTACATCTTATACTTATCTGGGGAAAAAAAAAATAATCATTGAATAAACTTGTTCATGACCTTGAAGTAATTACTACTGACGATCTCCAGGGCAAAGTCACTCTTCCTGTACCAGAGCTTGGGCAAGATGCTGCTGTTGACAGCTGCTCACTTTTGCCCTTACCTCACCTCATCAGTTCCTTCTTCAGTGAAATGAAGACAGAAAATTAACACTAATGATTTCAAAGAACTGCAAAGAAGGTTCCTCTGGTAACTGAAAACCGAAGAGCTTGGACCAAGCATCTGGAAACTGCAGCCTCCTAACTTGGATCTGCCACGACCAAACAGTTTGCCTGACCAGGCAGTTACAACAACAAAGTTTTCACACTGAACGCAGCAGGACTTCTCCCTTGCCTTCTACCATTTTTTTAAATAGCAGCAAAAAAAGGTTCAGCTTTTAAAAGTATTTCCATACAATCATGACCATTAGAAGAAAACAAGGGGAGCTAAGAAGTTTTCGACAGTTTGTAAACTAGACAAAGAGCATTCCAAGTGCAAAGCATCCTATATAAGATGCTCCAAGCTGCTGAACTACCTGTGCTTAACACATCCAGTACCTTTTCTTCGGCACTGTAGGAGCAGGTACATACACTGACAACACACGAGCAAGTTGGTCTTCTAATACAACGCAACCACCTGGTACAACTTAAACTTTAAGAGAGCAACATCATTTACAACTCTGTGCTCATTCAAAAACACATCTGCTGAGAAGTTTGACAAGGAGGTACAGCTGCTACCAACACTCCATTACAGGACAATTTTTATACAATTTGAGTCTAAGAACTAGGAAAAAATCCACTTAAAATGGCAACTGTTGTTTTTTAATTAATTTGAGTAGTTTTTAAAAAGTGAAAAGTGTAAGCCTTTAAAGTATCAGAAATAATTTGGATGACAGTAACAAACTACTCAAAGTTATGAAAGCCTTATCACTCTAGTATTACTGTATCTAGAGAAAAATACATAAAGGAAAAAGAGTTCAAGGCTGTTTGGGGTTTTGTTTTGTTTAAAAAAAAAAGAAAAATCAATGAAAGTGGGGTCAACTGATAGATCTCATAGTTGATTTTATCTAAGTAGCCAAAATAACTAAGGCATTTTTATGCACGTATCGATAGACATGAAACTGAAGTCCCTGAAGGCAGGATCACTCAGTAGGCCAAATGCACAAGAGGCACAGCCAGCAGGGCCAGCCCGGAGCTATGAAATTTGCTCTCTGGAAATCCTCTCTCTACATTCAGGTGTCGGCACTATAGTTTTTTGCCAGGTTAGAAGCAATTAACTTTTTTCTGTGTATTACTCAAGCTTCTACTGAAAACAGCAACCATCAGTGTATAACTGACAATAACTTCTACTGAATGCCAACTTTGCTCTTTTCTATGAGGAAAATTCTCCAGAATTTCATTGAGCCATCACTCTGAGGAGAAAAGCAACAAGTATCAGTGTTACTGGTCAAGGTGTTCAAGTAACAAGGTAAAGGGAAGGTAAATATCCTGCAGTCAATATACCATAGGGAAAAAAAAAAGTGTGGGACAAAAGAACGCTAATAGGAAATAGTAGGAATAGAGATACATCTCTCAATCCACCCTTAGAACAAGGTGGAGGAATCAAATTTACCCTGCAACTGCCACTATCCGTATCCTCAGGTAGGATTCCACCACTCCTCTTCCTGAGGGCTGACAGAAGGAGCCTATTTCTCAATCTATGATCCTGCCCTGAGATCAAATTTCTACTCTTCTGTATCACTTCAGTTAATAGAGATAACCTCATTCAGTTTTCTCAAAACAGTCACTGACAATAACTCCAAGGTTTTTGAGAATAAAAACTGTTAGAAATTTGGAAACTAAACTCTCCTCTTTAAACAAAAGCAATACAGAGCATGCTATAAACTATTACAATAGAGATGCATGTCTTGTGTAGTATGTTAAGAGACAGTGATGCTAGAGTCCCCAGCCAGCAAAGCTGGATGCCCTGAAGTTTCTAGGTTTGTGCTAGAACTTAACAGAAGCCAAATTAACCTGAGCACAAAGCCCAGACCCTAAAGCTTTCCATACCACGCTCTAGAATAAGTAAACTGTACATACACCCTCAGCAAACAGAAAAAGCTTTATGAGCCTCTGCAGCTTTCATGATCTCAGAATCACCCGACAGCAGTTTTCAATACCAATTATTTTCACCTTATTCCCCAAGCAGTTTAATCAGTAGTAGTGTGCTGGTTCAGGCAGTAAAAAAAAAACCAAACCCAAAACCTGCCACGGGAAACAGATTCCAGTTTGACGTCCATGGAGTTTGCAGCAGCCAGAGTATCGTTACCTTATCACCTCCATATCCAAAGCAAGGCTACGTTCCTGCTGTAGCAGCGTTTACTCGGCAGAAGAGCCCGCCGGAGTTGGAATCGCTCATCATCTGACCAGCAGGAATGCACTGCTGACATGAGACACGGTCCCTCAGACAACCCCCACCCTCGCCGTGAACCGATCCGGCAGACTTTAACCGTGGTTCCAGCACACCAAGCCCGCCCGGGGCCCGGCGGGCATCTCCTCTCCCTGGGCTCAAGGCCGGGGGGACCGGTATTGGCCCCGCCGCCTGCTTCTTTACCTGGTGAAGAACTCGGCAAAGCTGCTGCCGGCGATGCCTGCCCGCTGGGCCCTCTCCACCGGCTCCTGCGGCGGCGCCGGGGCTGCGGGCGTCGTCCCTCCTGTGGGCAGGTGCTCCGGGGCGCTGCGGCGACGGCTCACCTCATAGGTGTTGCGGGAGTTCAGGTTCACGTCCGTGAAGCCGAGGGGCGCTGGGGGAAAGGGAGCGGTCTCCCCCCGGCCCCGGGAGGTCCGCAAGCCGAGGCCGGCCTGCGCCCGGCTACCAGCATTGTCCTCTGCGCCGACGGGCAGCGTGGAGCTGCCGGCCGCCGCCGCACCACCGCATCGGTCCGCCTCACTTCGCAACCGGCAGCTCCTCAGCGGCTCTTCCAAAGCGGTTCCCGCGGGAAAGTCGCCGCCACTCCCCGGGCCAGACGGACAGGGGAGGAAGCCCCCGTTCTGCAGTTTTGCTTCCTCTTCCTCCGGCGTATCCCTCCCCAGCTCGGCCCGTCCTGCCCGAGAAGGCGGCGGCGGCGGTTCCTCTGGCGGCGGCGGCAGCAGCAGGAAGCCGACGTCCCCGTTGGTCATCCTTCCACGGGGGCCCACGACGTAGGCGGCCCCGTTGGCGGGCTTCTCCGGACAGCGCTTTCCACCCGGCGGCGCGGCAGGGCCGAGCACCGCCAGGTACCGCTGCAGCAGCCGCTCCTGCCCCGGCCCGCCACTCCTCCGGCTCAAGCCCCGGTTCCCATCCCGCTCTCCATCCTCCTCCTCCTCCGCCTCCTCCGCCGTCACCTCTTGCCGGCCCGCGGGAAGCACGGCTGCACTGCCCGGAGCCCCGGCATCGTCCGGCCCCACCATTTGCCGCCACGGAGCCCCGGGAATGCCAGCGGCGCAGCGGGGTGGGGGCGCGGCCCCCCCGGCGCGGCGGGGGCCCAGGGGGGCGGGGCGCTCGAGTTCCTCCGCACCAGCGGCGCCGCGAGCGCTGGCAGCCGGCGCCGCTCACCGCGTCGGACCGCGGCCTCGGCAGGGGGGGCGGCGGGCCCGGCTCACGCAGGCGCGCCGAGCCGGCAGCGGCCCTTCCCCCCGGAAAACCACCATAGAGAGGCAGGGCAGAAAGAGCGCTCCCGCCTTCCCCGGCGCAACCACATCCGGGACCATAGAGATGCCAACTAGGCAGGGTCGTCCCCGAGAGAAAGGTACCTCGGAGTCGCTCCTGCCTCCTCGGCTACCGTATTCCAGCTAAAGGCTCGCTGCGCGCGGTATTACGGCATTCCAGGGAAACGTCTAGGTGGGTGGTCGGCATCCTCCAGCCCCTGTGAGCCGAACGACCATGCACTGCATGGGCCACGGCGTCGGGTCTCTGCCCGCTCGGGCTGGGGTTACACAATGGGGTTACACACGGCCTCCGCAGGTTTCGGGCACGTCGCTTCAACCGCGCCCCACAGACGCGCTGTACGTTCACTGTAGTCCCCCGCACACGTATCCGTCCCGCCCCCACCGCGTACCGTTCCAGTGTCCAGTTCGGGACGACGGGCGTAGTAGACAAGGCCTGAGCTTACCGAGGGGGAGCGTAGAACGTTCAGTAATTTGCACTCCCCCCCCCTCGCCCCTTTGTTTGGTTTGGGGCTTTTGGTAAGAAATAATAACTGAAAGTCAAGAGTAGCGATGGCGTTGCGATGGGATTGCGTCCCTGAGGTGTTGGAAGGTGACGCTGTCAGACAGCGCTGCGCGGGGACTGGCGAGCGCATGGGGCGGAGCGCGCTCCCAGGAGAACAGCAAGGGACTCCTGGAGACTCGGAGACCCGGCAGCGGAGCTACCTGCTCATCCGTGGCGGAATTGGGGATGACGCTCAATGTGGTTATTCACCTGGAACATGCGCCAAGGCGTAGCCAGGGAGGGCAGCGGAGGCGAGCTCAGAGGCGGGGCTGGAAGGGATCACAGCCATGCCTCTGCCTGGGGAGAAAACAAGAGTAGTCGTAGTGGGGCCAGGAAAGAGCCGGCAAATGTAAGCCCTCCGCTGCGACTGGAGGTGGGCAGGGCAGCGTCTGGACCTACCTGTTGCTCTTTTTTTTTTAATGAGTTACGGTGTACTCGAGCTTTTGGCGGGAATGAGAGAGGAGTGAGAAATTGGATAGCCATTTCGCTATCATGGGGTGAATCCTCTCCAGAGTAGTGACGGGATCTCAGAACTCTTCAAGTTAACCTTAGGGAGGTGGATGGAGGACATACAGGAAGACAGGTCCAGCATCTGTATTTCTTACCACATCTCTTAGAGAAAATCAAACTAACAATAACAACAAAACCCCCAACAATTTATTGCAGTTGCCTCTGCCTAGTGAGGAAGGAAAGCCAGAAAGCATACCGAAAGAAAAGGCAAAGGGAGTTCAGGTCCCCAGAGAAGCAACATAGACTCCATAGAAGCTCAGATAGGCTGTCAGTCATCCTAGACAAGCACCAAAGGTAGCACCTCAACCTAACCAGTTGCTTTTAGAATCATAGAATCATAGAATGGTTTAGGTTGGAAAGGACCTCAAGGATCATCCAGCTCCAACCCCCTGCCGTAGGCAGGGACACCTTCCACTAGAGCAGGCTGCTCAAGGCCTCATCCAGCCTGGCTTTAAATGCCTCCAGGGAGGAAGCATCCACAACCTCCCTGGGCAACCCGTTCCAGTGTCTTACCACCCTCACCGTAAAGAACTTCCTCCTAACATCCAGTCTAAATCTCCCCTCCTCCAGCTTAAACCCATTCCCCCTCGTCCTGACATTACTAGACCTTGTAAATAGTCCCTCTCCAGCCTTCCTGTAGGCTCCCTTCAGATACTGGAAAGCCACTATAAGGTCTCCTCGAAGCCTTCTCTTCTCCAGGCTGAAGAGCCCCAACTCTCTCAGCCTGTCCTCATAGCAGAGGTGCTCCAGCCCTCTGATCATCTTCGTGGCTCTCCTCTGGACCCGCTCCAGCAGTTCCACATCCTTCTTGTGTTTTGTGTTCCTACAGTGTATACTTAGGGCTGGTAACATGGAAAGTGCCATTCTCTTTGAAACAGAAATTCTCCATTTGGTAACCCCACCTGCAAAGGTCATGCAGTGGGGTGGCAGTCCTGCCTTTTAAAGGCAGGCAAGTGGGACATGCCGAGAAAAAGTGGCCTCATGCACCAAATGGAAATGGGGAAATGTACAGACATCCTCTTATTGGGTTTCATTTTCTTTACAAATGTGAGCATTTTAGGAATAAAGGTTTAATATGGGAGTCTTCACCTACATACAATGTTTATTCATTTAACTGTTAGGACTTGTTAGAAATTTGCAATATAAATCCCTTTGTGATGTTTTTTTTCCCCCTCCATGTCATCTTGCAACAGTACTTCTGCAGTAGGCTGTACAACACTGGATGTCGTAACAAGCAAGCAGGATCTCACTTCTTTGATTTAAGTAGCTGATAAATACCTGGAAACTCACAGGCTGGAGAAAAAATTAATTATGTTTTGGTTTGCCTTTCCTATCTTGATAGCAGGCAAGCAGCCTCACCCAGCTACAGCTGTGCCAGGCAAAGGACTACTGGCCAGAGCTGCTTGCAAAAATGCCCAGTGACAGTGGCCATGTTTACCTATCCTTTGGAGATGCCAGCTGAACTGCACTTTGTAGGCTATTTTGTTCAAAATAAATCATTAGTATAGATTAACTGATTAAGCTTTTTCATTAAGTGTTCTAATTAAGCTTTTTGCACTGATATGGTAGGTTTTCTGTTCTCCACTGCATTCTGGGCATTTTGGACACATGGAGTCTGATCGCTATGCCTGCTGAGTGAACATCCTGGGTACTATAGAGACTCACTCTGCCATTACTGGTGAGGGTTTTAGTTTTAAGGAAACACTCATAAATCCTTAGAGTGTGTTCATTTTCAACTAAGCATTCACTGTTTACCTGGAATGCTGTATGGCAGTTTCACTCTTGAATATATTCCTGTGATTTAATTAATAGAGTCAGCAAAACAGTACCAGATGTTAGAGAAGCTAAGCAAAATAAAGACTGGAACTAAGATTGTAACACAAGAATGGCTTATGGTGAACTTGGTTCAGTTCTTGTGGAAGGCCTAAATAGGCCAAAAACCAGCATAGGTTTGAACATGTCCTGGCTTGTCCAGACATGCTTCTCTCTCTGTCTCTTTTCTGGGGAGAAGCAACCATGGGAAGGAAGACAAAAGGGCCTAGTGCCACCATGTCTGTCCAGACTTGTTTACAGGGTATCCATGCATGTTTATACATTTGATTGCTTGTGTTCTGCCCTAAAAGGTAAAGCAAGCCTATGGCTTCACCTAATACAGTTAAGTTCAGCTAACTGCCATTGTGATTGACTATTCTGTGTCCAGAGGCCCATTAGGTCTTGGGCTACATTGATAAAAGAGATGAGTAGGTAAAGAAAATGTGCTTGCTTGCTACTGCTGCTGCTACTGCCATAGTTTCTGCCTTAATGTGCTCTCTGATTCTGGCAGTGTTAACTGCCTCATTGTATCTGGCCATGCTCTACAGCAGTATGCGTTGTAAAGCTATACGCTAGCTCTGCACATTATAAGAAGCCCTGATGCCTTGGGCTTATCTGCCTAGAAACTGCCTGCTTTGAGTTTACCAGGAATGGGCTTTAATTGCCTCCATGCAATAGGCCTGCATAGCCAACATGACATTGTGCTAAGATTGCACATTGCAAGACATCCTGCCTACACCTGAAAGTCTCCTGCCAAGATGGGAAGTCCTAGAGTGACACAGAAGGTCCAGAGGAATCAGGACCAGGTCAGAGATATCTGCCTCTTTTCCCAGCACCCTGTGAAGCCTGGGAAGAATCTGAAGCCTCAGTGGCTGACAAGACATCAACAGAACTCCATACAAGTGTTTGGGGTACTATCTGAAGCTGTAGTTAGTCCCAGGGAATTGGGACTAATATTTGTGAGTAAATACTTAAAGCCTCTTGTACTTCACTGATTGCCTTCTGCCATAAGTGGAAAGGAGCTCCTTGAGTCCATCTAGTGGGCACGTGGTATAATTGACTGCAAGAACCTTCTCTTCTAATTCAATTGAGTTTCATCTTGTGTTATTGCTAGTAATTTGTTCTAGATGTGGTTATTCCTTTTTGTAATGCTTTTCATGACCATGCAAAGAACCTAACTATTATTAAAAATTAGCAGGGGTGAGAGTCCTGACTATCAAAATTAATAAACTGTATTAATTTTGAAAAAAATACCATCTTGCATTAGTTAATTACCCCTACATTACATAGTGCAGCAGGGATAGTTGGTAATTGTGCCAGGGACTGCAAAGGATAGCAGGTTGTTTTGCACAGAATAAAACTACTTAGTTCACAATTCTTGCATTTATTTCCACCTCTAGGACTTGATAGACAGGTGGATTAATCATATATATATTTATTTTAAAAAAAAATATTTCCATATAATATTTTAGATTTTAAATCACTCCTCTGAGTTTAGAGTTAAATGAGGATTTCAAAACTGTATTGTATATTCCAGAAACACTCAATCCTAAGGAATACCTGAATGAACAAAAAAAAAATTATTAACAGGGATAGGTATTATACAGTGTTGTGGAGGCAGGGAATTAATGTGTCCGAGTCAGGAGTATATATAAAAATAGAATTATTTTCCTGAAAACCTGCCCCCAAAATTATATACAGAAATTAATTTAGTTTTAATTAGCAGATTCAGTTTGAGAAGATCTTACAAGGATACCATAGGTAAGTTTGACTAGTTTGGAAGTCAGGAGTTGGAAAAGGCTAAGCTACTAAACATAGCATTCCCCACTATTAATCAGGCTGAGCCAGAAGTTTACTCACAGATGAGTCAGGCTGGCTGAGAGAAAGGGCGGTCCAGATGCTTGTCCGATGGCTCTCTTTCAAAAGACATCCGAGGCTCGTTAAGGGCTACCAAGCTGCATAAAGTGGGCACTTATGGTGGGAAGCCATCCAAAGCAGGGACGGTCCTGTCCCTCAGGAGCTTGTCCTTCGGAGCGCCAGGGACCTATCCAGGCGGGCAAGAACTCTAAGATGGGAACCACTGCGATATTTACACCCTTCCTAGACAAAGAGTTGAGTTAACACTTCCTAGGCGTGAAGACCACACAAGCAATAACCAGCCCGATTCCAGCATGGGCATCTGCACAGGGCCCCCCTTGTGCCGGAAGGGCCCTTTGCTCACCTCCCTTCATGCCTGCAGGGCCGGGGTTGGGGGGAAACAGATTTTTCATGCCTATTTCTCTCCCATTCAAACCACATAGGGAGAGGAATTTTGGAGTATACCAGACTCCAGGACATACAGGTTGCACATAGCACTTTTGATGCAAGTATCTGAAAGTCAAGGCAGTAATCCACAGAAAAGTACATGCTGCCCTAGGCAACTAGTTAGAAGGTCATTCTGATCTGGATAAGGAAAGAAGAGCAGGCAATCTGGAGTCTGTAGAGAGCTGTCAACAATCCACAGGGAAGTGGTAGCTAAACAGCAGGTAAGTGGTTATAAAATCAAGAGGTTTTAAGAGCAAGGATGCTGAAAGGACTAGAAGTGAAGAAACACTTTGAGCCCTGCAGGAGTGCGGTTCTGTGGTACAATTATTGCAGCAGATCTCAACGTCATCTGATTCAGAAAAGTAAATCCTAAATTTTTTCACTGATTCATTTTAGGTCAAAGCCCCATATACAATATGTCAAAATAATTAAACTATATCAATGTGTCAAAATAATTAAACTATGTCTGAGGCTGGGAATAACTGTCCAGAGTGGGAACCTCTTATCTTCACCCTGACACTGAAGATACTACAACATAGGATTCTACCCTAACCACACCAACTGTGCTGTTGGCTGGTGGCAACATACATATGAAACAGGAGCTAAGTGAGAGGTACCTAACTAAGCTGCTAGTCACTGAAAGAGAAAGGAAGCAGTCTTCACTGGATTCATTATGTTGTACTGCAAGTAGCACATACAATTTGCAGTTAAACAAGTCCTCACTGAGATTGTACGAATAACACATGTAGACATTGATCTAAAGAACTTAAAATTCAAATATAATGTAAGGAACAAGTCAGGCTTTTCAATACTCCTTATTTAAGATTTGCATGGATTGCAATTCTGCCCCTTGTTTGAGAGAGTTACAGTGTTCTACAGTGACTCAGATGTGATGCTTGAGAGACAGCTTTCTTGGATGTTAAATTCAATAGTAACAGAGAACTGGTCTGCATCCCTGGCCATATTTGACAGCTGACCTTTCAATCCTGTCCCTCATTAGGAAAAGCCTGTCTGTAACCACACACTTCCAAAGGTCTGAACACTTAAAATGTCACACATCTCTCATATAATTAGCACAGTTCCAGATCAGTAGTTTCACTTCTGGTATCCACTCTGATCTCTGTTGCCCCATCCATTTATGGATTTTAGCGATACAGACCGTTTTTAACTCCCAGGATTAAAACATGATGACCATCCTGTAATAACATAAACCAGGAAATTGTTTTCAAGTAGGCTATGAACACAGGCAAAGGATCTAATCTTGCAAACACTTAAGAGAAGGTTACACTGTGAGCAGTGATAAAAACACATAGTTGGGAGCTCTGCATATGTTGGTGTGTGGTCCTTGCAGAGCTAGATTCACACAGTGCTACTGGCAGTATGGAGGACATTCATTCAGGAACAAGAACCTGTTGCTAAAATACAGAATGTAGTGATGTGATTTCCTCACCAAACTGCCATCTCAGGGAGGGGATCAGGTTTAATATGAAATTTTAAAAACCTCAAATGTTTAATACCTTGAACAAAAGTATCTACTTCATGGGAATGGAGTGAAGAAGAATAATTACAGACAGATTGTGACCTTGGTTCTCACAAGCAGCTGGATAACTTATCTCAGAAGGAATAGATAACGGACACCTCGTTAATGAGGAAAACAAGGCGTGGTTTATGCTGATGGAGTGGGTTGTCCTTGACTGATTATGCTAATGTCCCCTGAGGGTACATATAGAGAGCCGAAATGATCAATAAACGTCTCTGGCATAATTCACATTGAATTGTCTGGAGTCCATGTGGCATCACCTTGATCACATTGATCTGTGGGGCCTTGACCACATTCCCGTGGCAAGCCAAACAGCGTTCTGCAACACCACTTCAAATGTGTGTCAGGACTGATCTCTACCACAACATCTGAAAAAAGGCTGCAGCTATAATTCTCTTGTTTATTATTTTAGCAGAGTGACTTTAGATCACAGACCCTGCAAAGTGATATTACCACACATGTTCATACTTTGCAATAATGCTGTATGTTTACCTAGACTGCTCAATAAATGCTGCTAGTGGCTTCAACAGCATCTTTGTGCTATAAACAAGAAATATCTGAGATTTTTTTGAGTTAATATACTCTAATGCAAACACCAGCCAGCTGTGATACTGAGTGAAACTTGGTGAAATGCATCTAGAGTAAATAGACACCTAACTCTTTCTTGTCACCAGCACTCTGCCATCAGGAAGATGCTGCTGCTTTGTATTTTGAATGCCTGCACACGAGACCTAAAAAAAAAAAAAACAACCAGTAAATTTTGGCATCAGAAAGGCTACCAGAAACACTAAGCCTGAAACTGTTAAAAATCATTTTCTTTATATAACAGGTCTAGTGGTGAGAAGCAAAGAAAATGTCCCTATTGACTCCCAAGTTGTGGCAGCAAGTTTTGGCTAGGGCTGTCTACCACAGTATATATAGTGGCCTAAGCTTCAGCCAGACATCCTCCACCCCATTGTGCTAGTTTGAGGCTAGCTGGAATATTTTAGTGAAAGAAATTAGATTATAGACTGTGAAAAGGAAACAATAGTGATGTCTACATCACTCATAGACTTTCTGAGATGTATTAAAAACAAGAACACAAAACATAGATAACTCAGGGGGTCTCTGTTGCAGCTGGTGCCTGTACTTTTCTCCCTGGCCTGCTTTCTGTGTAACTAATCCTTCTGCTTTCTAATGCCCCTGGCTGATCTCCAAACTCACCTTACACATAAGGCAAACTCTGGGATAAGGTAGAGGGGTGGAAAGGAGGTGGAAGGGTGGTTGGAAGACGCTCCTGGGGACTCTGTTTTCTGGGAGGGGTGTTGTGTTTCTGTATTACTTTTTAACTTGTCTATTTCTGTATATAGCTGCATATATTGTAAATATCTGCTTGTATATTGTGCTAAGCTGTAAATATAAAGTTTCATTTCTTAATTTCCAGCCGGCTGAGTCTAGTCTGGGTGATTTCATAAGAGTGGGGAGGGAGGGTTACAGGCAAACCATCACACCCATATTTACATTTCTTCAAGAAAAAGAATAACAAATTATTTAAGGAGACAGATGTTGGATACAGTAATATTAAAAGTAGTGATTTTATAGAATTGTCTGGCTGTGGTACAGCTATTGGAATATTATACAGTGAAACATAAGCCATGGACAGGAGAGAGTGCACGAGTTCAGGAGTACTGATAGAGGGTTGGAATGACCTTAGAGAATGGTGTAACAAATATAAACAAATGTAAGGCTGGAGTCCTTGTTTTTCTCCTATCTCTGCTTAGATACAATATACATGTTGAGAGAATATGAAGAATGCCTACGCTAATTAGTGTGTAATCCTAACGTAGTCCTAATGCAAGTGTATGTAGCCAATTAGAGTCTAACATGATTTGTAATTCTGTTACATAGCTTTCTGATAGAAAGTATATAAACCCATGCTTGGGGTGCAATAAACAGATTGGATTTGGAACTTGCTCATGTTAAGCATAGCCCCATCTCTTCTGTACCCATGGTACTCAGTCTGTGGCAGACAGGTGGTCTGCTTCTGGGTAATTGTGGTGGTAGGCTTGATAGGGCAAATGTGGGCTTATCCATGCCCAGACATGTTTGCCTGCTTCCCCCTTCTGTGCTGGGGAAGCAACCTTGGGAGGGGAGGACGAAAGCCCTGGCTTTGCCTAATGTGGTGAGGCCTGGCAAAGTACCATTCCAATTGGCTAATCGATGTCCAATGCCCCACTAGTCGTGGGCTGGATATTGATAAAAGGGATGGGCAGGTAGCATGAGGCTGCTGCCGTCTCATTTTGCATCCTGAATTTGCCTGGAGAGCTTACCAGGAACAGGCTCCAAACACCTGCAGTGGTCACCTCACATAACCCCCAGAGTGACACTGTGCTGAGACCGCACACACCTCAAGACGTCCTGCCTGCCCCTGAAAGTCTTCCTGCTAAGAGTACAAGTCCTGGAGATACACAGACCGTGCAGAGGAGCTGGGGACAAGGTCAGAGATTGTCAGCCTCCTTTCAACAGAAGCCTGGGAGAAAACAAGTCTCAGTGGCCAATCGGACAGAGTTCCACCTGCTTTGGGTACTGTCCGATTTATAACTTTGTGAGTAAATACTTAAAGCCTCTTCCAGTATAATATTTGCGTTTGCCACTTTAAGAAATAAGTGATCTAGTTTTGCCTGTGCCCTGCGTGTATAAATTTCCAACCTGTGTGTTCTTTGAACCTGTGAATAAGTTTCTGGTGAGTTTTAATGTTAGTAAACAGTTTTCATAATCGCCTGGATATAAAAATTAATACAGATTATAAATTTTGCATAATCTTTCACAGTAAAGTCATTTCCTACAGAGTGGTGAGGTATATTCACTTTTCCTTGTGGCTGTTATGCAGGAACTTCAGGGAACCCTTATACTGAGGCCAAGAGATGGACAGTCCAAGGTGCAGGCTTATCCTATTTCTAAGTATTCATACAAGTCTCTTCTATAGGTGGCAGAGAGATATTTTCTCTAAAGAGCAGGTTAATTTGCTTGAGATCAGTCTCATAAGCAGTCTACAGGAGAGCACAACCAAGGGGCACTCTTCTAGGAAAGAGTGAGAGGTGAAATTCTAGGGTTAGGTGCTAGGGTGCAGACCATTTACTGGGATTCCATGGGAAATCAGGCAGGTGCTTTGCTGAGAGATTCATCAAGGTACAGACAGTCAGAGCATGCCACTGCTCAGAGAGATTTCAAGGGCTCTCCATCATTTGAGCGTGTCCAGAGAAGGGCAACGAGGCTGGTGAGAGGCCTCGAGCACAAGCCCTACGAGGAAAGGCTGAGGGAGCTGGGGTTGTTTAGCCTGGAGAAGAGGAGGCTCAGGGGTGACCTTATTGCTGTCTACAACTACCTGAGGGGTGGCTGTAGCCAGGAGGAGGTTGCTGTCTTCTCTCAGGTGGCCAGCACCAGAACGAGAGGACACAGCCTCAGGCTGCGCCGGGGGAAGTTTAGGCTCGAGGTGAGGAGAAAATTCTTCACTGAGAGAGTCATTGGCCACTGGAATGGGCTACCCAGGGAGGTGGTGGAGTCGCCGTCCCTGGAGCTGTTCAAGGCAGGATTGGACGTGGCACTTGGTGCCATGGTCTAGCCTTGAGCTCTGTGGTAAAGGGTTGGACTTGATGATCTGTGAGGTCTCTTCCAACCTTGGTGATACTGTGATACTGTGATTTCAGAGGTTCAGAGGTTAGGCCATTGACACAGATTGACTTTTCCTATATTCTTATGTAAGTTCCCATCTCCATTTCTTGCCTGCAGCTCATGAATCAGATGCTCTCTGCAGTTCTGGAAATTATGAACAAGGAATCTTTCAATTTATAATTTGTTCCCAAGTGCTGAAAACCAACACTACTCTCTAAAACCCACAAAACTCAACAAGCTGCACAAAAATAACCCAATGCCCATCGCTAGATTCCCCTTTTCAAAAGGCCAACACCAACACTGCAAGAACTTAGACACTGCTATACCTCTTGTGCTAACCAATGCTGATAACTGAAATATATTTTCACTGGCTACACACATAACCAATATGTAGCTGGTAGTTTCCCAGTGCTGTTTCATTACTTCTGTAATTAAAATATGGAATGGTTTCCTCAAATCAATATATAGGAAGAACTGTACCCTAGGGCTCTCAAACCCTCAAATGTCCTTCATTTGCAACATATTGTACTCTCTGGCAGTTCATTCCAGGAGCTTTTGTTTCCTTGGGAATGCTGCTCTGGCAAGAACATCTGCACCCCACTAATAGCAGTTGGCACTCTTAATACAAAATCCCCTGGACAAGATACATAACACAGAGTATAACTAACAATTAATTAACATGTTCAGAGACATGATGTTTGGCAGACTCCTGCACACTACAAGCTCCTGCTTAGCACACTGCCAGCCATGCTGCACTCCTAGAATTAAATTGCACTGCTTGTGGGCCAAACATGCTGTGTTACCTGTATTACAATAATGCAGCCTGTTTTGCCCTGGTCGTGTATGCTTACTCTTGCTGTAGTTCAAATAGTGCCAGAACTTTGCTGGAGTGAGCTATATTTACTATTGCTCTGATACGCCTAGAAGGCTTTCCAGGTTATGTAACCTTGTCTTGGAAGGCCATAATAGGCCAAATTATGCCTAAACATGGTCTGGCTTGCCCAGACATGTTTTCTGCTCTCTCTCCTTCTGCTGATGGGAGAAGCAACCATGAGAAAGGAAGACAAAAGAGCCTGGTCCCTCCACGTCAGTCCAAACTTGTTTACAAGGTATCGGCACATGTTTATATGCTTGTTTGTGCTTGGCACTAAAAGTAAGCCCTGACTTCACCTAATATGGTTAAGCTTTGCAAATTGTCATTCTGATTGGCTAATCTGTGTCCAAAGGCCCATTAAACTCAGGTTGTATTGATAAAAAGAGATGAGCAGGTAACACAATGTGCTCTCTGCTTCTGGCAGTGTTCTGCTTCACTGCTGTTGTATCCTGCCATGCTCTACAGCATTATGCTGCGCTAAGCTATAAGCTAGCTTTGCTGCATAATAACAAGCCCTGATACTTTGGGTTTGTCTGCCTGGAAACTACCTTGCCTGCTTTACCAGGAATAGGCATCAAATGCCTTCATGCAATAGGCTTGCTTAGCCAGCATGACACTGTGCAGAGTCTGCACATCCAGAAGACATCTTGCCTGCAAGTCTTCTGCCAAGACTGGAAGCCCTGGAAGGGACACACAGATTGTCAAAAAGGAACCAGGACCAGATCAGAGATTGTCTGCCTCTTTCCCCAGCATCCTTGATACAGCCTGGGAAGATCAGAAGCCCCTCAATGGCTGACAAGACACTGACAGAACTCCCTGCAAGTGTTTAGGTATTGTCTGAAGCTTCAGTTAGTCCTGGGAAATCTGAAGATTAATATTTGTGAGTAAATACTCAAAGCCTCTTTAGCAAATCTTTAACCTCTATAAATTCTCCAATTGAATCCAAGCCTCCTGCCTTAAAGCAGAAAGGAGCTTCCTGAGCCCATCTAGTGGGCAAGTGGCATAATTGACTGCAAGAACCTCGCCTCCAGTTCAATTAAGTTTAATATTTGTTTTATTATTGCTAGTTATTTCTTCAGTGTTCTAGCTTCTGCAGAAGAGAAGGTTCTGGGGAGACCTAATAGAAACTTTCCAGTACCTGAATGGTGCTACAAGAAGGATGGAGAGAGACTGTTTGCAAAGGCCTGCAGTGATAGGATGAGGTGCAATAGTTTCAGACTAGAGAAAAGCAGATTTAGATTGGATGTTAGGAACAAATTCTGCACCGTGAGAGTAGTGGAACACTGCAACAGGTTGCCCAGGGAGATGGTTGAGGTCCCATCCCTGGAGACATTCAAGGCAAGGCTTGACAGGTCTCCGGGCAACCTGATCTAGTTGAGGATGCCCCTGCTGACTGCAGGGGAGTCGGACTGGATGATAGGTTGGACTGGATGATCTTGGAGGTCTCTTCCAACCTGGTTGATTCTATGATTCTATGATTCTGTTATTCCTTTCTATAATGTTTTCATGACTGTTGTGAAGAACCTAATTATTATTAAAATTACCAGGTTGGTAGCAAGAGTCCTGAATACCAAAATTAATAAACAATATTAATTTTGGAAAATCCTATCTCACATTCATTAATTACTCTCCATAACAACCCTCCATGTTGTCCACTGCCAAGTTGGGCTATATAGGTGATATACCTATATAGAGACTTCTGTGCCCTCTGGATGTCACCATCAAAATAGTGAAAAACTAAAGACTGCTAACATACCCCAGTATTGTTTAAATGTGACTAAACTAGGGCTTAGTGACATTTAAAGAGAATTACATAGAAATTGCTACTACGTGAAACCAGGTTAAGATAGAAATAAACAGAAGTATGTATTACCACATCCAAACCAGAAATTTAATTACACCAATTCTTATCAGGAGAGAGAAGTTTTAAAATAAATAAATAATCCTCTCCTGCTTCTGCTATCATCCTAAAGACTTTTGCTTCCCTCTTCTTATCCAGTTAATCAGATACTTACCTGATCCACAGTCTCTATCTATCTGTCTGTCAGACACTTCAGGATGTGTTCACAGAGACTGCAAGTTTTCTTTTTCTTTTTGTTCAAATCCACCCTTGAGTTCCACCAAAGGAGCAAGTGCAACCTGGCAGAGAGCAAACACAGAAGAAAAGGAACAGATGAGGGTAAATAGGCAATGCAGAGTCTCATATTGCTCAGCCTCAGATCCTCACTTGGGCAATAAGCTGTGTTGCTGGTGGAGTCACATTTTTCAGATTAAATGAATGGTGGTCATTCTAATGAAGAAGAGATCTGAATCCTTTTCTCCTTTCCTTCAGAATATTTTGGGCAGTTATTCCCCACCTAATCTTTTTTGGGTTTATTTGGTTTTTTTCTAGGATCAACAACAGTTCTTCCTTTACTTATTTGCTAATTAGGCCCATTTTGAATCACTTACATTCAGACTCTATCCTTTCCCCTTTTCAGGCATCACCATGGTCCTTAGCCCACAGAAGTAAATATTTTTTATGGGAGCTCATCCCACTGCACAAACTCTGCTTTGGACTTTTCCTCCCAACTATTATTGTCACATGCAATGAGAGTTTTTTACAAGTTTTTGGTTTACTTTTCTAAAGTTAACATATAGTAGATAAAGATTTGATAGTCCTCTTCCATAGTGATTGCAACCTTATCACAAATTCTTGCCTCAGCTTGTGCTCTGTTTGCTGACTGTCATTAATACTGATAATATCACTTCTACATCTGACAAAGCAACACCAGAAAAAGGTTTCCTGTAACTTTCTTCTTTTACATTTTCCCCAAGTCATTCTGGATTTGTATTCTTAAACTCAAATTTAACATCAAGGGGGCCCTCAACTTGCTGCCCAGAAGCATAC
>WAAF01019476.1:0-24085 GCA_013400475.1 Tricholaema leucomelas
TCTATGAATTCTATGATTCTATGATTCTGTGATTCTTCCAGATAATGGATGTCATCTGAGAAGTCCCATTGGATGAGAAGAGTTGTGTCCAGGAGCTGAGCGACAGGTGGGTTTGAAGAAAAGCACGGGAAAGATGCAGGATTTGGATGGCACTGTTTGCTATGTAGAGTCTGTTTCTAGCTAGATGAGTAGTGTGATGAGCAGCAATTATGGGATTGAATATAGGGGTGGAATGTCCCAGGTTGAGGCTATAGGGTTAAAAAAATTTTCTGGGGACTAGAAGATTGTTATTCTATCCCATAATTCTGCTATCTCTTTATAGACTCACAACAAGGTCAGTTCATTCTCCTTTCCTCCTCCTCCTGCCCTGGGTGTGTGGCAGGAGCCAATCTATCGGGAACATGTAAGCAGTAGGCCTCCTGGCTGGCTGGAGGTGGTGGGAGGGGGGAGGAGGATTGGAGCACTGGGGAAGGTAGATTTAGTTTTTCTGGGGATGGGGAATACTCCAAGGGGGTTTGCCATGGGTGGGGAAATCGCTTTTTGTAAGATCTATCGCTGTATCTCTCTCTCCCTAAATACAATTCTGTATTTTTCTCTCCAATTTGATCTCAGAGTTTAATTTCTGTCACCTATCTTTAGTAAACCCACGACAATGCTTTACTGGTACTGTGTTCACATTGGAATATCTCTGGGATGAAACTGCAGCACTCACAGGGTCTGTCACCTTGGTGGAGCACAATGCTATTTCCAGACACGGCAGAAATTCAGGCAAAGAAGTTTAGAAAAGGCATCAGATGTCTCTGTGCTCTGCTGATCCTGGGTGGTCTAAAGGTTCCAAAACCACAGGAACTGAAGGAAGGAGAACTACTTCTGTTCTTCTAAACAATTCATTCATTTAAAGTCCCCTTACACCAAGAATGAAGTGAGGACCATTCCACATAAAAGGCAGTTGTAAAGATCTGTTAAGAAATTGAATGTACAAATTGCTGCCTTTTTAAAAGCCAAAGATTTTTACAACGTGGCACCACAGCTCCAGAAAAGTGCCGTAGGGAGTTTATATTTCACTCACAATACCAACAACACAACCAGAAAATGAATAAGCCAAGTCAGTGCTCTGCCAGAAACTATAAAGCAAGATACATTTTCACTTAGATATCTCATTTCAGGGTTTTTTAAATGTCACTTCCCATCACATCATTGTATTTCTTCCCGAAGTCATAGTGGAAAGGGAAGGGTGTTTTCTCTTAGCTCAAAGAAAGAAACTTGACTTTGTTCCCATTGGCTGTCACTACATGTCCTCAAAAAGTGTTTGCTCCAAAAGCATAAGCTTATAAGGAAGGAGAAATGATTGATGTTCTCAGGAGGTGCCAAGGTAGTTGTCGAGTTGGCCTCTCTTCTAGGCCATGTAGGAGAGGGAGAGACACCAGTCTTACACCAGTGTGATGTGTAATGGTCAGTCTGCGTGTGTATAACTTTGAGGAGCCCTAAATGCTCTCCTGTTTTTCCTTTTGCCTTTCTAATTACCCAGTATTCCTTCTCTGACTCCCACTGTTCTGGATTCACTCTGTAAATCCAGGGATTTTGATGTTTTTGCCGCACTCCCATGCTATGACCTGCGTCTGTGTCTCTTGAGCTTAAGAGCTACTAACTTTAGAATATGAAATTAAAGGTATGTCCAATACCTTACTTGTAGACTTTCTATTAAGCTTAGTGCATTTGTGAAATGCTGTTGTGCTGCAAATACCCTTGAAACATTAGGATTATTTACTGCTCCTGGCAGTTCTGATAAAGGTCTTCCCAGGAACACCTCAAGATGCTGTTCCACTGTCCCAACTTTCTATGCCATTGGACATTGCCAGTGCAAACCCTGATCAAACCTATTTACACTTCTCCACCCTTTGTAACTGCAGTGCCTGCAGTGCAACAATATCCACGGCTGACAAGTGGACCTGTGGGTGTCACAGCACTGCTCACTCAGACTCCACCCACATAGAACCTAATTCCCACAGGTAGTAATGTTTCCATAGGACAAAGGACGCAAAGCCTTGGCACAAATAAGTCCCCCACAAGACTATGTCTGCCCTGTTCTTCAGGCTTAGACTCAAGATGAAGGTTTGCTTTCCCTTGTAGTCACCTGGCTTTGCTCAAAACAATGTCCTTCCACAGGGGAAAAAAAGAACTTCCATCCCTCAACCCCCCTGTTGCTCAACAGAAAAACAGCAGAGGAACTACTGAAAGCCAAGAGCCATTCCAACGCCACAAAACCTGGGGAGCTTCCTCAGCAGCTGTCAGAAAACAGATAGCACAGGTTCCCAACCATCTGGACCTCCTCTGCATTCTTTGGAAGAAGGTTAGGTGATGAGAAAACATGGCAGGGCCTCGCTTTTTAGATTCATTCCTTTAAATTAAAATAACAATTACTCAGCTGTATACTTTTACAAAGGACTTTATTAGGTTTGTTGCATAGGTCTTCAGAAGGGACATTTTGCCATTAGAATGGAAGGTGAAAAGAGAAATGCAGGTGAAATAAAACATAACATCAGGTTGTGGTTTTGCTGAATTAAAAATACATCCATATTTTGCAATGTTTTCTGGATTACTCTGACAGCACTGAGTGGTTTAGGTAGCAACTCTCTGTTTGCAAGTGCGCTGTGAAGCCACCACTGACACATGCATGTAGATAGGTAGGTTGCCACCAGTCTGCTCCCTCGCTCCAAATCAGTGACTTTGGCAGCACTGAAAGATCAGACTGTCCCTCTAGTCCTTCAGGAACTGGCCCCAGATAAGCGTGACAGAAAATCTTACCGTATTTTACTGTTTCCTTAATAGCACTGGAGATCACCAATGGCTCACCACACTCAGGGGTTTGTTCACAATGTCAGCAGCCTTTTGCCAGCAGAGGTGGGGCTCCATTCCCTTGCTTCTTGTTGAAGCTTCAGCACTAAGACCTCTTGTTTTGTGATTACAGGCATGGTAGCAGGAGTCCTCCTGTGCACCATCCCCAGCCTGCCAAGGGCTCTCATCAGAGGTTCAGTGCAGAGCATATTGGTCCAAAACCTCCAACCAATTTGGAACCTCTGAGCTGTCCAGTGGTGTTCAGACAGAAGGAGGATCAGTCTTGGCACCCATCAAACCTGGTGCTACAGTTGTTTTGGCCACGTATTCAGGCATTTGACTGAGGAATGCATCTTATACCTCCCCTCAGCAAGCAGACATCTCCCAGGGGAAATCCTGGGCCAGTTGCATTCTTCTAGCTTTGAGGGCAAAGCCATGTCCACCTATCCTTCTGAAAAGCCCCACAGGAACTTTTAGGCTTTCATGGCACAATCAAATGTCCACTAGAATGCATTTGCCAGAGCATCTATCACACATCAACTTCTGAGTAGCTTTTGGGCCATGACAATTCAGTCAACACAAAGCTTTCAGTGACACTGCACCAGTGAGGCAGGGCCCCCTGATGCTACACCTCAAATGGTGACAACTACATCACTTTTGCTGGAGTGGGGTCACTCAGTGGCAGCTTTTTGAAAACCCCCAAACCAACTGATTTCCTTAAGTGCTACTAAACCACCCCCATCCATTTAGAGTAAGTGAGCACCCTCAAACCCAGGGTGTAGCAAGTGCACACATTGAACACAAAAAAAAAACCATTACTGCCTTTTGGATGAATTATGCTTAACTGACAGTGCTGGAGATGACCACAAAAATAGACTAATGGGTGAAAAGGAATTACATGAAGGAGCAAGCTGCACCAATTCTGATGAGTGCACAAGTAAAGGCAAGAAGCACTGAGAATTTTTTTTTTTTGAGGGTATCTAAGGACACTAGAAACTCAGACTGGATTATTAAAACTTCACTATGACAGAGACCTCAGTAATGATTGTGAACAGAAGGATTTCTGGGCCAGTCTAAGATGATTAATTGCTTGCGATGCCTCCAGAAACTCGAGAGAGTCCATGCAGCACAAGAAGAAATTCAGATTCCCCACAGCACCACGAGCATATGCTTTATGTCCTGAAAATACAATAGCTAAGCCAGATTGATTTATTTGTGCAGCCCCTGAGGTGCTGGGAAAGATGGCAGGCAAGGGGTTAAGTAGTGGCACTGGGGTTTCTGGAAGGGAAAGACGTGCCTCATTAGCTGGCTGGAATTCATCGAGAATATGAACACCACCAGGGTGGACATGGGAAAGGCAACAAACACCACATTACCAAGATTTTCAGGGTACATTGAACACAGGTCTGCAAAAGAGGTCAGTGCTGATGGACTGAGTGATAGAGGGAGGTGAAAATGGCCCTCAGAAGTTAAAGGTAATGGGGAATGCGTAGGAGAACATAGCAGGTATCTAATTGGAACATCCTACCTCTCTGCAGGTTCTCCAGACACAACTGTGACTTCTGAAACCAGACCCATCCTGGCCCACCAGACAGGAGGCTAACAAATGTGTTAGAGCTGGGGTTGTTAAGCCTGGAGAAGAGGAGGCTCAGGGGAGACCTCATTGCTGTTTACAACTACCTGTAAGGAGGCTGTAGACAGGCAGGGGTTGGTCTCTTCTCCCAGGCTCCCAGTGACAGAACAAGAGGACACAGTCTCAAACTGCACCAGGACAGGTTTAGGCTGCATTTGAGAAGAAATTCTTCACAGGAAGCGAGATTTGCCATTGGAATGGGCTTCTCAGGGAGGTGGTAGAGTCACTGTCCTTGGAGATGTTTAAAAGGAGCCTGGATGAGGCACTTGGTGCTAGGGTTTAGTTAATTAGAATGGTTAGGTGATAGGTTTGACTTGATGATCTCAAAGGTCTTTTCCAACCTGGTTAATCCTGTGATTCTGTGGTTGACTCTTAGGAAGTCTTAGCCACCATTTCCACATGTTCAGCTTCTCCCAGGAGTGTGACTCTTAGTTTTCCAACCCATCACATTGATTTACAAAGCTAACATGGTACAAGTTATCAAAATGTAATTTATAGATGCTCTGCTTACTAATCCAAATATCCTGCAATGTATAGAAGCATGAGAGTGTCCAGGTGTGTTGTGCAGTGCAGGCACTTCACTCCTTGAGATTTACCTGCCACAAAGCTGCAGCCCAGCAGGTGGTACATGGCCACCACAATGCTATTGCCTTTAAATACAGCATCATGTGCTTCCCTCTGTGACCAACTGGCCAAGCAACTCAGAGTCCAGGATCACTGCTGCTATTAGCAAATGATAAAGGCAAACGGAGGCATGGAGAATAGAATCACATGGAAAACAACCTCAGCATCTTTTTATCAAGGAAATTCATTCATGAAACAGGAAAAAGTCAATTTCAACTCCTTCACCTGTCTTGCAGAATTTGAATAATGCTCTTCTGGAAACAATATTTCACCTTAATGCTAAAAATTAAATGAGCATGGGAGTCACCGTCCCTGGAGCTGTTCAAGGCAGGATTGGACGTGGCACTTGGTGCCATGGTCTAGCCTTGAGCTCTGTGGTAACAGCTTGGACTTGATCTATGAGGTCTCTTCCAACCTTGGTAATACTGTGAGACTGTGATACTGTGAAGAGAGCAGAGCTACATGTAACCTCCTCCAAGACAGATTCACCTTAGGCTAGTGAAAAAGCATTTATTCTCTGCTCTCTGGCTCTACAAGGGTTTAAACATTTCATATGATGTGGTGAGTACAACACAAAGATTGGAACCGTACAAGTCCAAAGCTCTGTGTGCTTAAGCTACAATTTGTGGAGTAAGAAATGTGGATTCGACCCTCTCCTCCAGTGACTCCAGCTCTTCTGTGCTCTTGGTGCCTGCTTTTGCTCTGTTGGTGGATAGAGTTAACGGCAAGCCACCAACTCCTGCCCCACAACATCTTGATTTTGGTTTTGTTTTTCTCCAGACAAACTGTTCAGCACTTTTGGGACAAATCCAGAAATGGTTACAGAGTTACTTAAAAGTCTTTTACTTACAGTAGCTCAGAGGATTGCATTTTTTCTGTAGTCAAAGCCTTTGTAGAAATGCATGGCCCTGAGACAAAAGGCGCTAGAAGGTAGGTAAAAGTCTTGCATGTGCTGTGAGGGCAGAGTGCCTACTTCTGTTACATCTTGTTACCCAAGGCAAAGCTGAACTGGACTTGTCTGCTCAACTCTGCAAATCAACGTGCACAACCTGCTCCTTTGCTTGCGTTGCAAGCTTCAGCTGGAAGATTTACTGCAGCACTAACAATGCTGGGAGAAGATTGTTTGTGCATCTGTACCTTGGGTTCAGTCGTGATTTGCATTTAGAGCAGATAGTTTAATCCCTTGGTTGCACGTGAGCTTAACTCAGACTTACCACACTTGCTTTTTCTTCTGGTCTGAAAAATTCTTGTGGGGATTTCATATACCTAAATCCATTAATTCATAGCATTTTTTGAAAATCATTTTTGCAAGCTATGTCCCAGGACACAGCACTCTGAAAATTTGCTGTCCCTTAATCACCAAGTTTGAGGGAGCATATCTTGCCAACAGGGGAAAACACATGGCCAGCAAAATTGAACCCAATGACCTCATCCTGTTGTTTTGCTCCTTGACACCCTCAGCAGAGTGTATTCAACATTCCAAATAAAGCATAGCACCTGGCATCCAGGGCTTGGGATCTGCCTCCTGCTTTATTTCTGAATGTAAGTCAAAAAATTACGTCCCAGGTCAACACTGAGTCTTTCTGTTCAAAGCTTCAGGGGACCAGAAATTGCTCCTCAATGCTAGCATTGCCTTCCCAGGTAAAGAATCACAGAAGCAACCAGGTTGGAAGAGACCTCCAAGCTCATCCAGTCCAACCTAGCACCCAGCCCTATTCAGTCAACTAGACCATGGCACTAAGTGCCTCATCCAGGCTTTTCTTGAACACCCCCAGGGACGGTGACTCCACCACCTCCCTGGGCAGCCCATTCCAATGCTGCTAACAACTTCCTCCTAACATCCAGACTATACTTCCCCTGGCACAACTTGAGGCTGTGTCCCCTTGTTCTGTTGCTGGTTGCCTGGGAGAAGAGACCAACCCCCACCTGGATACAACCTCCCTTCAGGTAGTTGTAGACAGTAATGAGGTCCCCCCTGAGCCTCCTCTTCTCCAGGCTAAGCCACCTCTCACCACCCAGCCTTATCTCTGACATTTGCAGTATCACCAGGTGCAGTTATTTCAACTTCGTTCTCAGCCTTGCAAGAGCCTGAGGAAGCTGGGAGAGGTAGGTGTAAGCACTTCAAATGCTGCTTTCCTTATCTGGACAAGAAGCCCCAAGGTGACCTCAGAGAGTTTCAGTGAAGGCTCTTACTGTTAGGGCCCTGCCCCACCATGTACCTTTTTGGCACAGCATATGAACTCTTGCAACCCCACCCTTAAGAGCCTCAGTCATCACCCTGAGGTCCACCCACCTTCATCTCCCCGTGAGGGTAGAGGAAAGCTCTGGGCATTCAAATCTTTTGGTCATTGTGTGCTTCACCAGCAGTTTGTGAACGCTTAAGACACAAGCATGCGTAACTGACAAAGGAGCACATCCCAAAGCCACACAGACTACGGCAGTGTTGTACAGATTTGAAAAACACCAAGTTTTATGACTGGAGTGATGTGAACTGGTGCTGGGAGTGAGTAGGGTGGTGGTATGTCATTCAGTAGTCCGTGGGACAACTGAATCATAGAATCATAGAATCAAGCAGGTTGGAAGAGACCTCCAAGATGATCCATTCCAACCTAGCACCCAGCCCTAGCCAATCAACCAGACCATGGCACTATTAAAATATATTTCACCTTATTTTCATGTTTTGTTTTGGTTTCCTTGTTCCTTTAACATTTTCTTCTGGCAGGTATGACTTGAGCCTGGGGAACAGACGTCAAGAAATTGCTGTGACTTTCCACCTTGGTGCAGGTAGGCTTTTGTATGAGAGTCAACTCACTGCTCAGCTGCTCCTGCCCACGTGCACCACAGAAATAGAGAGATGGGCTGCAGCCTCCAGTTTCCTGTCTGCAGACAACTTCAGCCTCGACCACTTCCAGAGGTGTGCTACTCTTCCAAATCATCTCCCTCGGGCAACACATATGCCAAAAGCGAGGCTGAAAATTCAAATGTATTGAAGCAAACCAGAGTTTATTTAGCATTTATTACCCATTCTGTTGTCATATGCGGCTGCTTCTGTCTCCATTTTCCTCTGGTAATCATAGGCCCTTTATGTTTGTTTTGATTTTCTTTTTTTAATAAAATATATCAAATATTGTGCATTGCTATCCATAGGAAAATTGTATTTTAACAACAACAACAAAGAATAAGGCACATTCCTGTGCAGCATCTTCATATATATATATATATATATATTAAACAAAGCAAAACCAAACCCTTTGCAACCTCTTTGAGGTTGTTAACTTCTCACCAGTCACTGACACATCTCTTATATCACTGTTGGAGGTGGGTCGGGTTGTGTTTGACAGGGGCCAGCAGGGAGAACAGACTCAAGAAAAAATAAAAAGGATTTTATCCCTGAGGTGTCAGTAAAAAAAACCAACAAAACAAACAACAAATGTTCCCCTTGAAAAGCAAGATGAAAAGACAGCCATAAATAACTGAATACACTATGGCAAACATCCAAGCACCGAGATGATTTCACGATGGAAGAATCCCCCTCCCTCCCACCATCCCTCAGTACTTAACAAGTATTTGCTGTTAGGTTTATCTCATGGCTTCTGAAGTCACAAGACAATCGGTCAGGATGCATCTCCCCCTCTCTTCCCAGATCATCTTTCCAGATCATCTTTCCAGATATGTCATTTTATTCACAGTTCTCCCACAGTCCTCAGGAGAGGGAAATGAAAAAATCCTAAATGACTATCAAAACCCGGACAAGTTCTCTCCCCAGCCAAGAGAGGAGCACTTGTACCATAGCATGCCAAACTCCACGTCCCACATGGGAGGAATGTAATTGTCACCTTCCTTCCTGTTACTAAGAAATGAAGTTGGAAGCCACCTCAGCAGAAAACAGAAAATGTCTGTGAAGAAGGGTGATAAAAATATGTCAGGGAGAAGGAGATGGGGAAAGCTTTATTGCTGTCCAGCCACACTGTTCCAGGTAGCATGCCTGAAAGGAAAAGGGGAGACACCCACAAAACATCCCTTCCCTCCCTCTCCTCTGTCAGGAGGCCCAGGGTGCAGGGCGAGACGGTTGGACTGCCCACGGCTTAGTAGTAGCGGTTGAGGCTCCTGGTGCCTGGGATGTCCGGCTGGCCGTTCATCCAGATCTCCCGGATGATGCGCTCCCGCTCCTCCAGCCGCTGAGCTCGCTCCAGCTCCTCTGCCGAAGTGAAGACGTTCATGTTCAAAGTCCTCTCGAACCTGCGGTGCCTGCGGGCTGACAGGTCCGACGTGGTGTCCGAATCGTCGTCGCTGTCACTGCTGTCGCTGTCACTCTCCCGCTCCCGAGGAGGTTTCTTCGTGGAGGAGCGTTTGCAGTCAGTTCGGCAGGACACCCTTAGCACCAGAGCCAGCAGGGTCAAGACGAGTCCAATGCACACACCAGAGACAAAATACAGAGCAGCGCGCTCTGGGTTTTCTGAAGGGGGAAAGAAAATGATTGCTGAGAACAACCTTTACAGGAGCAAAACACACACAGCTCCTCTGTGCACCCACCAGCCACTATCTCTGGAGAGGCAGAGTTTCCAATGGCTGCTTTACTTCCATACCCTCCTTCACCTCCTCTCCCCAGGGAAACCAGGAAGGGGAATTTAAACAGCATTTATGCTGCCAAGGCATTTGCCCCCATGCAGAACGTGGGCTCGCTGCAGTTGTGTCTTGGAACTGTCTGAAAGGAGGAGTAGTGGGCAGAATTAAACGCTAATTCCAGCGGCAGCATGAGTGTGGTTGACACCAGGGTGCTGCACACCCAGCAGCTAAGTGCATCTTGCTGTCACATCCATTACCATCATACTAGGAATAAAGGTGAGTACAAAGCTTTATATGCTCTCTGTGCTGAAATGGGAAACCTTGCAGCATCCTATTTATTTATGGGTTTCATTTGCTTATCTAAGGCAATTTTGCTGGCTTTCTGCCCAGACCACCAAAATGTGTACCTGTGCCACACCAGCACAGCTGGAGCCAACGCACTGCAGGATGAGTCCTGCAGAGCCACCAGTTCAGAGCTCATACAAAAAGACTCCAAAGGATCCACAAGGCCTTGTAAACTAGGTCATCTTGTTTATTTACTACCTTTTTGTTTGTTTGGGATTCTTTTGTTTATAATAAATGCTGTTACTGCAGTTCCCCTGGACTGAATAATCTTGGTTTGTAGGTGTGCTGAATGGGTGAAGGTGAACCAAGCAATTGTGTCAAGGCCAGCTCTACTCTGCTGTGTTTGTTGAGAGTTCTGAGTTTGAGGATGGAGTCAGTTCCTCAGATGAATCTTATTGTCTTGAATTCAGTGATGGATCTGTAACAGTCCCATGGTGTAGGAGTCTGACATAAAAGATCTCTAACTAAAACACTCTGCTCTACCTTCACTTCCCCACACTGTGCTTTTAGAAAACCTCTAGATCTGGTTTCCTTAAAGTCTGCAGAAGACAAACTGGAAACAATTTGGAGATATTAAAAACTCAACAGGACAAGATCCTGCTTTAACTTCAAAGCTAGTGCTAAATTTGAAGTTAGCTGCTTTCTGACTAGGAGGTTGGACCAAGCGACCCCTGGAGACCTCTTTCAGCCTAAATTATTATCTGACTCTGTGGTCAGAGCCCAAACGCTGCCATGTGCCTGGTTCAAGACAACACATAGTTCAATGCTGATGGAACAAAACACCTTTGTATGCTTCACTTCTCTCCTACCAAATGAATGTCAATCATGACTGACAAGTCAAAGTGGAGGAAAGATGTCAGGGTAATCTGAAATCTGGTTAGTAAAACAGGAGGCTGCTGCCAGAGTGGTTGGTGTGGGCAAAAAAGAGGCTCAAGAGACTATTAAATCAGAGGAGATAACTGCAGCAAATGTGTTCAGCAGATCCAACTGTCTGGGTTTGAATTTATATTCTCAGAGACTCTAACAAATTTGATAGAACCAATGACAGTTTGTAAAGTGCCCTTCCCTCTCCCCCCCCTCCTTCCCCAAAGAAAGGAATTAGAAGTAGAGAGGAAAGGTAAACACACCCAAATAAATCAATCTCACTCGATTTGGAAGTTAAAAAGGGAAGTTTAACAATAACTTAAAAGGGTATCAGAGGTAGGGAGGTTACAGAGGTGCAGGGAAGGAAGAATAACAAATACAAAAGGTATAAATACAACCAGAGTTTGTGATGGTGGTGACCACGTGTGTGGAGAGATGCAGGGGTGCAGAGAGAGAGCTGCAGTGTGGTCCAGAGAGCAATCGAGAGAGCGAGCGCTGAGGAGTGGTCGAGAGAGAGAGAGGAACAGGAAGTCCCCCCCTGCTTTTATAGGACAGGAAGGGGGGAGTGGGCTAACCATCACCCGGTGGTGTCCAGACCCACCCCTGGGGAGGGGTCAGGACCACCTGAGGTCAAGTGTCGAGTTCAGAGACACTCCTCCTGGAGCGTTAACCATATACAACAACAAAAGAAAGAGGAAAGAGATGCAGCAGTAGTTGGAAAGCCAGGTAAGACTAAGGCCAGAGCTTTTAAGCTAAGCTGTTCTAGTAAAGGTAAGACAGCAGCAATCCAAAGGTATAGGAGAAGATACAAGAGCAGGCATGAAGGAAGTGCTGGTAGTTCTTGTTGCAGTCTGGCTGAGTGATGTCGTGGCTCAAATAAAGTCAGTGGCAATTCCAGACTCGGAGAGCAAACCACAAATTAAAATTGCAGCTCTTCGTGTGTCATAGCAAAGCTGCTGCCTGTCTGGCAGTGTCTGACCAGGGAAACGTGGCCTAAATCCCAGAGATCTGAACACCCCTGGAAAAGTGGAACCACACCCTGATATGACTTCTACCTTCACGTGCAGTGCAGCTCAGGACAGTAACTGCAAATGTCTTTTGCAAATGGACATAAGGAGGACACACAGAAGTGCGGGAGTGTGGGAAGAACAAACGAGCAGGACTGATCTGTTTGTCCTGGAAGATGCTAAGTCTGTTTTGCCTCCCTCCACTCTGCCTGCTGATTGAATGCCAGGCACAATTTCCTGAGCACCACATCCCAGCGCACACATGGGCTTGATTTGGTCACATTAGTTCCACTCTTTACTCTTTTAAAGCAACTTACCAAAAAATAATAGACTGGAGCATGAAATGCAGACGTGCAATTTTAGTTCCTCCATTTTTGCCCATGTCCTGCTTTTCCTTTCTCCTCCACACTCCTTTTTCCATGCTACTGTATCCAGCTCATAAGCAAGCTGCACCTTAATTGGTACTTAAGCAACCATTTTTCATGCCCTGCTTGTGCTTGTACGTATAGCCCTCCATGCACTGCCATAGCTGTAATTGAATCTTTGGGCTTCGCTGGCATTTATGAGTTCCTACATCTACTCAGTCAACATTTGAGATGCTGTCTGGACATCCTCACTGAGCTGTAACCCTATGTTCAACTGTGGGCTTGACATTTATCATACATACAATCCACTCACACAGCAACAGCTCCTTTTTGTTTTCACGGCAGAAAGAGCAATTGAAGTTAAAACCATGGGTTCTGCTTTTTCTCAGTTGAAGCAGCCAAGTCAGCTGCTTCCACAGTCTGGAACTGAGGTTTTGACCGTTGCTTTTGAAAGCCTTCCCCCACTGCATGTTCTACTTGCAAAGACTAAGATGGGGCTTCCCCTTCAGCACACTGATGTTCAGCATCTTCCAAACACTTGCCAGTGGTGCAGATTCGTTATACCAAAACTGAAGCTCCTCAAAACATTCATTATATTTGAAAAACACTCTACAAAAGTGCATGGACATCAGTGGCAAGAGCTAACAGAATTTTGATACAGATTCACATGCACATACACCCACTAGCACATGCCATTGGAATGGGCTGCCCAGGGAGGTGGTGGAGTCACCGTCCCTGGAGGTGTTCAAGAAAAGCCTGGATGAGGCACTTAGTGTCATGGTCTGGTTGACTGGCTAGGGCTGGGTGCTAGGTTGGACTGGATGATCTTGGAGGTCTCTTTCAACCTCGTTGATTCTATGATTCTATGGATTTTGACCAGTGTAACTTTGACTTCTGCCTTGGATGACAGCTCAGAGTTAAGATTTTCTCTAAAACTTTTAGCAAGACCCAGCCACTGTCAATCTCTTTAGCTGGAGTTACCTTTCCCCTTCCTGGTATTTATCTTTCTGGACTTGAAGCATCGATGAGTACTGTGTGCAGTTCTGGAGCCCCCAACACATGAAGGACATGGAACTGCTGGAGCCAGTCCAGAGGAGAGCCACGAAGATGCTCAGAGGGCTGCAGCAGCTCTGCTCTGAGGACAGGCTGAGAGAGTTGGGGCTCTGCAGCCTGGAGAAGAGAAGGCTTCCAGGAGACCTTGGAGTGGCTTTGCNCCATTCTGTGATTCTATGATGAAAATGTCACTGATTCAAGCCTAAATTTAATCCATACAGATAAAAGTTGCATGCTCTTTATAACCCTCTAGGCAAAAGCCACCATTTTGTAGGTCCTCAAACTGCCCAAAAATTAGAAACACATTTTATTGTGGTTTTTTTTTAAGCAAACCAGCAACAATTATGGAGCCAGTTTCCTGAGGGCTAACAATCTGCTGGGAGCATCAGCCCAGACTGCCATTAATTCCCCAGGAAATGCCCCAGGCCAAGGCTGTTACTGCTATTATAATAAATCGTTTCAATAAATAAGAACCAATCTAGGCATTAACGCTGCTGGCTTCCTGTGATGGCTTCATGCATTCAGAAACCTCAGTGGGGAGGAAAATTTCAGAGGGCCCCAGTAAAAGGTTCAGCACTAAGCACTGGCCAGACAAACAGTAGGAGCAATATCTTCTAGGGAATTTACAGTTAGCCCCACAGGCTGCTGAAATCCCCTGGTTCCAGAGGAAGCTCTCCAGGAGCCCCTTATTAATAAGTCTCAGGCCAAGCAGTGTAAAAGTTGGAGTGATCTCCCCTGGGTTGTTTTTTGGAAGCCTCTTGTTAATAACTTGGCAGCAAAGCTTTGCTTATGGAAGAAGAATAAAAGAGGGATTTGTGGATGTTTCCCTCCAACTACTTCAGTCTGAATGCAACAACAAAACTAGGGTAAGTCCTGTGTCCAAGGGGAGTCCATGGGAGTGCCCTGATACAATTTGAACATATAATATTTATCTAACCATGAGGGACAGTTCTCATCTTGCTGGTAGACTGTGTCTGAAAAGACAATTCCAGCTGTCACTGAGACTGGTATAGTCTTTTCAAACACTCAGGGTTTGGAATAGGTCCATGACAAATTACAGGTCTGAGGTTTGCAGACATAATTTAATACCTAATTCTGTAAAGAAAATCAACTTGGAAGTTAAGGGCATCTCTAAGTCTTTTGCAGGGCCACTCTCTGAATAAGACTTGTTTGATCAGCTGACAAATTCAGTCCTCATTGACATTGTTCACTTATGGTTCATTCTTTCCCTGTATTTCAGGTTTCTGGAAGCTGGGATAAGACTAGCATATAACTGCCTTTGATACTCCTAACCATGATGGTAGCTGCAAACACACTTGATGGTGAAAGCCAACACTCCTGCAGAGGTTTTGCCTCCTGCTCTGCTGTGCTTTTTCACTCCTTGATTGCCAGTCAGAACATTCCCAACCTTCATATGGGTGCATCAAACAAAAGAGACGGTGGAAATGAGTCCAGAGGCCCTTCTGCCCTCTGTGCATTGCCAGGCTGTGCGTGTGTGAGTGGCCCAGACCACACTCTTTGTCTGCAGCTGCCCACCCAAACCTGCCATTTTTTGTAGAAAGTAGGAAGGCCACTGAGCACAGAAGGGACCTACTGATCTGGGGATGCTTTCCTCAGGGTAAGAGATGTCTCTCTGTCAGAAGGCAGGAGAAGTAGTGGCGTAGATAGTCCTTTCAAGCACACACTTTACCCATAAAATACCAAGTGCTCATAGCTTCTTTTCCCCAGAGTGGGTCTGAGGGTATACACCATCCTTTGCCTCAACAACAACACAAATCTTTATATACTGCCTCTTTCTATTTACAATTCTACTTTGCAAAGCTCTCTTCTGACCCAACTCCTCAGCACAGGGAAGCCCTGAATGCAGCACTTTCAGTCTGCAGAGTTTACCTGAGGGACAGTCTGAGTGTTACGAAACAGAGCAGTTTTCTTGCACTAATGTTTCCCTTTGGCACTGAGGCTGCGGTCAGGAGCAGTGGGAAGATGTAGAAGAGAGCACCAGCTCTCCCTGGCTGCCCAATACTCTGCTCTCCTCAGCCACTACAATGGATTCTCTATGAATAACTATAGCTACCATGACCTAAGTCACCATCAGAGTGCCAAGCTCAAGCGAGCACAAAAATGCCAGACCCCACCTGGAGTACTGTGTGCAGTTCTGGAGCCCCCAACACAAGAAGGACATGGAACTGCTGGAGCGGGTCCAGAGGAGAGCCACGAAGATGCTCAGTGGGCTGCAGCAGCTCTGCTATGAGGACAGGCTGAGAGAGTTGGGGCTCTGCAGCCTGGAGAAGAGAAGGCTTCGAGGAGACCTTAGAGTGGCTTTCCAGTATCTGAAGGGAGCCTACAGGAAGGCTGGGGAGGGACTATTGACAAGGTCTGGTAATGTCAGGACGAGGGGGAATGGGTTTAAGCTGGCAGAGGGGAGATTTAGACTGGATGTTAGGAGGAAGTTCTTTACAGTGAGGGTGGTGAGACACTGGCACAGGTTGCCCAGGGAGGTTGTGGATGCTTCCTCCCTGGAGGTGTTTAAGGCCAGGCTGGATGAGGCCTTGAGCAGCCTGCTCTAGTGGGAGGTGTCCCTGCCTATGGCAGGGGGTTGGAGCTGGATGATCCTTGAGGTCCCTTCCAACCTAAACCATTCTATGATTCTATGATTCTATGCCAAAACGCTCTGCTGCTCAAAATCTGCAATGTAAATGGGGAGGTTCTGCAGTGCTTTAATTTTATGCAGATGATATTTGTGTCCTTTGACACAAATTGTCTTTAAGTCATAATCTAAAACCTCTATTCATGCATGTATAACAAAGTAAATCACATCAAATCCATCCTTTCTGCTAAAAGCAGAGGGCTAAAATATATGCAGCAGATAAATATAGTTTAAGGCATCTGCTGTTGCAATCCATGAGGCAGACATCAATTCTTTTTGTCATAAATAACAAACTGAACACACATCTCACTGAGACTAAAACTCAGCTAACAACCATGGTTAAGTGTACTGGAAAAAACAAGCAACTGAACTCCTGGAATCCAAAGTCATGAGGTCTGATTTTTACCTATTTGACATTCAGTGGATGTGAGTGCATCACAAGAAGACCACATCATGAAAGGGCAAGCAAATCCCACAGTAACAAGACAGTTTAAAGCTGTCCTTATTTACTGTTTGTGCTGTAGTAAAATCTAGATGCCCATGCCAAGATTGACACCTTGTGAAAGGGAATGAATTGAGACCTTGTGCCCTACAAAACCGACACAGGGTCAGAAAGTCCTGCTGTGGTAAATGGAAGCAAAGTCCATGGGGCATTTTCAGCAGCCCTGAATCCTAGTCCCAGCTGTCCCCAACTTTCTGATGCCTATAGGGAAAAGAATGTTAATAGCATTTACTTTTTAGTAAAGTTGGGAAAAGAGACATTTTCTTGTAAAAAAGTGGGCAGCTGTAGGTAAGAAGGGAAAGAAGTGTGATAGAAGACAGAGTGGCTGTGAGCAGCCAGGCAGAGAGGGACCTGGGGGTACTGGTGGATAGTAGGCTGAAGATGAGCCAGCAGTGTGCCCAGGTGGCCAAGAGAGCCAATGGCATCCTGGCCTGGATCAGGAGCAGTGTGGCCAGTAGGAGGAGGGAGGTTATTCTGCCCCTGTACTCTGCACTGGTCAGGCCACACCTTGAGTGCTGTGTCCAGTTCTGGGCTCCTCAATTCAAGAGAGATGTTGAGGTGCTGGAAGGTGTCCAGAGGAGGGAAACAAGGCTGGTGAAGAGCAAACCCAGAGAAAAGCAGAACACAACAAACCCTGCTATGTACTGTCTGATAGAGTTGTCCTGGGCAGGTCTTTCAAGGGAGAATTTGCTGAGAGAAGAATGGAAAATACAAACAGTTTGAAGAGGCAGACTTAGCCCTAGGTGACTGTGAAATGTAGGCTCAACTGAGGGTCTACAAAGATCTTGTGAGAGCCCAGAGAGATGGCAGCTGCAGGACCTACCTGTGATAAAGGCATACGCTGCTAGGATGTTGCTGAGCAAAGCCATCTCTGTGCTAACGCCCACAGGCTCCATGCTGCTGCTGATCGCCGGTGGTTGTGTCTCATCCACGGGAAGCGGGAAGGGAGTGTTGTCGACAGGGTAGAAGGTGGCTGATCTCCCTTTCTTCTTCTCTGCTTTGAAACAGAAAGGGAATGAGGAACAGTGCACTTGACCCAGCCCTAGCTTGCCCTGTCCCCACCAAGTCGGCATCTGCATTCAGAAACCTGCAGCCACTCAACAGCAAGCCAACCAGATTTGCCCCTTCTGGGGGTGCAACGAAACCTTCTCAGGTAGCTTTGGCTGAGGACATATCCTGTCTGTATCCAAGCAGCATCTTCTCTTCCCTGTCTTCTGCTCTTTCATGTCGCCACTTTGACACACCCACCTAAGCTACAGCAAATATATAGTCAGGTTTCTTTTCTCTTATGTAAATCAAAGGAGCCTTTATCAACAGTGGGTTCAGCAAAGCTCGTCATGAGGACTGGAAAAGACAGGCTGAGCTAGCAACCCTCTGCTGGTGTCGCACTGCAGTGATCCATCCACACCTGGCAAACAGAGGTGTTTCCTCTGCAGCCTTTGCGGGAAAGGGCAGACCTGACTTTACAACTTCCTTCAGAAGCCTGCCTGTATTGTGTTTCACCCAGACATCATTTCCCCTTCGGAGAGGTGAGTGAACACGGGTTAATGATTTGATGTTATTTGTTGAAGACTGGAGCTGAGAAGGTAACTAATTCCAGGAGGCTCAAAGAGACCCTTTCAGATCTTATCAGCTCGCTGCTGAGTGCTCCCTGCACCTTGATCTGCAGGCAGACACCCCCCACTAGTCAAAAATCACTAATCGTTTTAAACACATCAAACAGTTGGTGCACAGGATCCAGCTCCTTCATCCATGTGATTATTTACTGTAACTATTGCAGTTTATCAGGCTTGCTTCCTTAGGCATCTGGTTCTGGCCAAAACCAAGCATCGTGCTGCAAAATCATAGATTTGCACCTGGCTTCCGCTTATTTGCAAGCATAAAACTCAGGAAACTGTCAGGTCCATCTCCAGTGATGTCATCAATGCTGTGCAAAAGGCACTCTGACAGCAGCCATGATATGAGATGGTCTGTATTCACCAGCTGCCTGATCTGTCACCTTTCCCTGCAACCCAGCAGTGTGAGCTGTCACATTGGGTTCCTGCTGTGCGTGCCAGGAAGCAGCTCAGCCCAGGAGAGCAGTACAGAAACTGAGGGGTGTCAAAGAGAACAGGTAATACTGGATGGAAAGGCACTGAGTGCACGAACGTGCGTGCAGTGTTGCCAACTCCTCATCCACCTTGGAGGAGAAGCAGTGGGGATGGATGTCCAGGTGGTGCTGTAAGGGATCAGCCCCAAGGGCTGTGGGTACAGTGAATAGCTGCATGGCCTCGGGAAAGCCACACATTATGAGCCACCGAGGTGTTAAAGAATGGCCCTGAAGCGAAGTTTTTAAACGTAGGTGCCTGAATGACAGGGCCAAAGGGAAAAAGATCCAAGAGCCTACTGCATGAGGAGAATAGAGATCACTGAAGAGCAGTTGGAGTACTGGGGCACAGAGGGTCACGGGGGCACATTCCACGGGGAATCAATAGTAAAGTCTTAGAAAATCACTTAACTTAGCTGTGCCCCTTTATTCTCCTTGTCTGGTAAATCTACGTGTTTGAATCTTTCTCTACTACTGTTCTCCCAGAGGAATCCACGGAAGGAGGGTCAATTTTTCATCTCTAAAAACTGAACCAAAGCACAGGTACTTCAGGGCACTGCAAGTAGCACCACACATATAAACTGCTATTAGTTGACAGAGCCTAGTGTGATTCAGGTCTTCCCAGTGCAGACACCTACAGCTTGATACATTTGCTCATACATGGACATCTGTGACACCCCTGAGTCAGGAGGACATCCACGCAGACATGGCAGGCATGAGAAGGAATGTAGGGGACACTCTCACCTTCCTATGACAGCGACTAGAAGCCAGGAGAATGCCCTGGGTTATCTCAAATGACACATTTATGTAACAGAAGCAGAAGCAGAAGCAGAAGCAGAAGCAGCAGAAGCAGAAGAAGAAGCAGAAGAAGCGGAAGAAGAAGAAGCGGAAGAAGAAGCGGAAGAAGAAGAAGAAGCGGAAGAAGAAGAAGAAGCGGAAGAAGAAGAAGAAGAAGAAGAAGAAGAAGAAGAAGAAGAAGAAGAAGAAGAAGAAGAAGAAGAAGAAGAAGAAGAAGAAGAAGAAGAAGAAGAAGAAGAAGAAGAAGAAGAAGAAGAAGAAGAAGAAGAAGAAACCTCTTATACCTCTCAGCAAGCCTATGAGTGAAGTAGACATCAGCCTTGTTTTCCTTTCACAGCCTGTAATCTAGTTCTTCTCACCAAAACATTCTAGCTAGCTTCAAACCAGCACAACAGCTTTGCAGTAAGGCCTCCAAACTGGCAAATCTGTTATTGTTAACTCTTAATTATCTGCTTACTGGCTATCCAAGCTGTGGAGTAACTGTGCCACATGCATAGACAGAGGCAGAGTAGCTGTGCCCATACTCACCCTAGAACTGAATCTGGGAGCACAGGCTGGGAATTTCAAGCATAATGCCATGTATCATCTCCTGCATGATGGGAAACCCACTGACTAACCTTTCATGTGCTCACCTGTGCTTCTCCTATATTCATATACCATCTCTTCCTCCTACTCACCTTTCCCTATAGATAGCCAAGATTTTCATTCATTCATAGCTCTTGACTTTGCATTGTATGAAAATAGGATCATGTTTCAAAGCTCAGTTGAAAACTTCTCTGTCCCCTGTGAGGCAGATTTACTGTCTCTGTGCTGTTTTTTTCTTCGCCACTGTATTAGACAGGTCTGCAGAGTATTTCTGTGATGAGTTTTGACACACATGGCCACGACTGCTATTTCAGGAAACCCACTGAGAGTTCCACAGTTCACTTCAGTCCATTGCTGGTCATGTCTTGAAGCTTCTCTTTCTGATTGTGGCATGGAGGTTATTCTGCCCCTGTACTCAACACTGGTCAGGCCACACCTTGAGTACTGTGTCCAGTTCTGGGCTCCTCAATTCAAGAGAGATGTTGAGGTGCTGGAAGGTNCTATGATTCTGTGATGGGGTTTGGGAACGCTGCAGAAACCCAGGTAAGACAGGGATAGAAGGTAATAGCAGAACAGAGTTCAGTTTGAGCCAACATCACAATAATCATAGCTACCTGGGAGAGCTCGTCCTATACTGGAAGGGGAGACATCAGAAAGGAAGACACCATCTCCTATAACATTGGGATCAAATGCTCTTGGCTGCAGTGGGAAATGTGCCTTCTGAAATCCTTGGTAATTGGTTGGTCTTGGCTGGCTTTCATGCAGAAGCTTCTTGGGAACTGAGAGGAGTAAGAAGTGCACAGTTGTTAGAATGAGTTATTTCAACTGGTCAGAATGAGAATTATCACATTATGCTATGGGCTCAGCTGATACTTAATTATACCATGCCCAGGCCAAACAGTCATTCATTTACCACTATGATGAATGCTGTCCAAATAGCAGCACAGATATTCAATGAGAGAACACTGCAAACTATAAAGTAATTAAGACATTGTTTATTTATAATTAAGCTTTCAGATGAGACTGAGGACCGTATTCAGGCATATCATTTAGACACCCATCTTAGAAGTAGTAAGCCAGGCTTTGGCCTCAGCCAAAAGCTTCAGGGTACTCCAGCTAGACACCTCTGCTCCTACCACGACAGCAGTCTGGGCAGGATGTCTCGTATCAATGGGGACTATAGGCTATATCCACGAAACCAGCCTCTGCAAGGTGGTGTTCCTGTGAAACCATAAAGCTTGAATCATCCATCACAGAAGTTAGAAACCCCAGCTCTAAGAAACCTTCACCATCACCCAGGGAAATCTGGAGTACACTGTTGGCTACTGGGCTTTATGCTTTAACTAAGCTGGGAATGGCCCATTTTCCATTACCACTACCCTGAGAAGAAGGGTTAAGATTCACCTGATGCCTGCTCCCCTCCATATGTCATCAGTCACAGCAACAGCAACACACAGGGAAGTTAATAACAATTGTGTCAGGATATCTCTGGCCCCTTCTTTGGACCAAAACATGCCTTAGTTAAACACAGTCTTTTTTCTCCCCCTTCACATTGCAAGACCAGCTCTTCAGCTGCACATCCAGGTACAGAAATCAAAGTCAGTGTAGATATATCAGTGTACACCCACTGAAGGTGAACCCACACAGTAAATTCACTAATTTGCCCTTTAGGAACAAAGCAACATGTCATATATGAAGCTGAACCAGTTCTCTGCCTCAGCCACAGCCAGCACCTGAGGCTATTTCAGAGCAAAGTGCTTTTCCACACAAAGAGAATCAACATACATGCAGGCCATTCTGCTCAGAAATCAGAGGAACAGAGTGATTCAAAGAAAAAAAAACACAAAACTTAAAATGACCAGACAAGAAAGATGTATTTTCCCCATCAGTGACTGCATAATATATATAGAGAGAGAGCATCATGTATATATATATATAAAAGCACCATTTTGTCCCTGCAGACAACCAAGACTTCAGTGTGCAAAAGACACAGACCAGTGACAATTAGGCACAAGTTTGCTGGACCCACAGAAACCCCAACAGAACATTTGCTCTGGTCTCCTTTCTTCAAGTCTAATGGCAACTGCCTTTCTTGTCCCGACCAGGCTGCCACCTCCTTGGGCCTCAGTCTCCCCACTTCTCCATTCCTGATGGTGGTATCTCTCCTCTCCACTCTTCACAGGGGTGTGAAGAAGCATAACTAAAACTGCAAAGCACTTTGAGATCGTTGGCATAACCATGAAGGAGGATTTGGAACTGGGGCAACAACCCTGGAACAGAAAGGAAATTCCTGCCTGCCTCCTGCAGCTAATCAGCTGCCAAGCTGGAGCATGGGATTTAATCACGCCTATTAAATTTGCCTGCACAGCTACAGATGTTACTGGTGGGGGAAGTGATCCAACCACCTTGTTTACATTGTGTTTGACTTACTGTCTTTGCTGAGGCAAAGAAAATTGTGACTATATTTACTGACTGACCACCTGTATTAGGCTGCCAAGATATCAGCGCTGAAGTTCTTCCATTATTAGTGAGTCACACTAGGTCAGGAAACAGACAGAACATCCCACATCTTCTGAATATCAAAGAGCTGGCACAGCAGTTTGTAGTGAAACCTGAACTAGCAAGTGTCCCCTGATGGGAAGCCAGCAAAAGGAACACATGGCCCTTTAGGAGCAAGACAGAAGTCAGGAGGGTACCTGTGCCAAACACATATCAGAAAGTCTGGGGAGGAGGTGAGTACAAGAGAGATTATTCTGCAAACCACAAAGTCGGGAAGGATTGCAGTTCTGGGTGCCTAATTTGAAACACCTAAAGGGACTCCAATATGCAGAGGGTATAGGGATCAGCTTCCTCAAACAAATAAAGACCTTTTTCTGTTGTATCTCAGGCTGAGGACCTGACAAGCATTTAAAAGACACAAGTCAATTTTGCCTTTCACACTTTTCACCCAAATGGCATCCCAGTGTCTTTTTGATAGACATCCAATAAAGAAAATAAAGGAAAAGGAACACACAGGCATTTCTTAACAGATTTTTACTACCTTTCATGTTTCAGACTGACAGCTCTTCATAAATATCTTCTCTCACCTCCCAGTATTCATGGCCATCCCTGAGGTACAACACAGGCTGGGTGGACCTACATCTTTCTTCAAAGAGGTGGCACACCAGAGATGTTAAATATCTATGCCAAGCAGGGGAAAGAAGTATCCACTTTTCCTAAGCAGACGTAGGGAAGCCACATATGGCTTTTTCACCTTGGCATCCATGCCACCACTATTAATTACAAATACCATCCATGGAACCAGCTGCCTGATGTTGTTGCTCTGCCACTCTCCATCATTTTTGCCAAATCGTGGCAGACAGGAGAGGTTCCTGAGGGCTGGAGGAGAGCCAATGGCACCCCAGTCTTCAAAAAGGGCAAGGAAGAGGCTCCAGAGAACTATTGACCAGTCAGCCTCACCTCTATCCCTGCAAAAATGATGCCTTCTGGAGGGCACTTGGAAGAGAAGAAGGTTATCAGAAGTAGTCAGCATAGATTTACCAAGGGGAAGTCATGCTTGACTAACCTGATAGCATTCTATGATGACATAAGTGAATGGGGAGATTCAGGGAGAACAGTGGATGTAGTCTACCTTGACTTTAGCAAGGCTTTTGACACTGTCTCCCATGACATCCTGGTGAGCAAGCTCAGGAAGCGTGGAATGGAAGAGCAGACAGGGAGGTGGGTTAGGAACTGGTTACAAGATAGAGTTCAAAGAGTGGTGATCAGTGGTGCCAAGTCCAGCTGTAACTAGTGGAGTCCCCCAGGGATCAGTGCTGTTCAACATCTTCACCAAAGACACTGATGAGGGGACAGACAGACTGACAGAGTCTGCTCAGCAAGTTTGCTGATGACACCAAGTTGGGAGGCTTGGCAGATAGAGCTGAAGGCTGTGTGGCCATCCAGTGAGACCTGGACAGACTGGAGAGGTGGGCAGAGAGGAACCAGATGAGATTCAACAAGGACAAGTGCAGAGTCCTGCATCTGGGCAGGAATAATAAACTGCAGCAGTACAGGCTGGGATGTGACTGCTGGAGAGCAGCCCTGTGGAGAGGGACCTGGGGGTCCTGGTGGAGAACATCCATAGCACAGCAATCTGCCCTTGTGGCCAAGAAGGCAAATGAGATCCTGGGGTA
>WAAF01019476.1:64524-74692 GCA_013400475.1 Tricholaema leucomelas
CTGTGCCACACAGCTTGGTGTCATCTGCAAACTTGCTGAGGGTGCACTCAATTCCTCTGTCCATATCACTGACAAAGATGTTAAAGAGCACTGGTCCCAGCACTGACCCCTGAGGAACACCACTTGTCACCGGTCGCCAGGTGGACATTGTGCCATTGATCACCACTCTCTGCATGCCACCATCCAGCCAATTCCTTATTATTCCTCCATATCCAGGAAGATACCAACCCCTTTTTGCAAGCTACTGGGATGTTCTCACAAGCTTCTAATCACAAACGTTTTCTTTCTTCCTGTGGGTGACTGTAAGTGATGATTCAAACTATGCAAGTCCTGTTCCAATACAAGAGCATACAAATGAAGCCGCTGCTGCTTGGAACGTGGCCACTGCTTAACAGAGCAGAAACACACCACGTGTTCCCGGGCAAAGCAAGAGGGAGTCATTTGTGTAGCAGGTGAAAGGTGAGGTAAAGCTGGGGGATTTGCACAGAAATAGGAGAGACAGTGACTCCAGCACCATTAGGTTGGCCATCAACGCAACACTGACTCACGCAAGGACCCCTCGGCAGCCATTCCCTAATGCCTCCTTTCTCCTTTAACTCCTACTCATCCAACTCTGGAGGCAAAAAATCCAGGAACTGACTTGCTGCAACACTAGAGGCTCTAGGGATAGTGTAAAGCTGCCTTCTTTCCAGCCAAGACACACATATCAACTATACCTGTCCTCCCTTTTCAGCCTGGGAGAGTCCCATACCTGCCTGTAGCTTATCACAAGCTAAAGATGAAAGCACAGGCAGTTACACATCCTTCCTCTTCTTCCACATTTCTTGTTCATATGCTATCAATCTCCCCTATTTATCACTGTGAAATCAGATTACATATTTGAAAACATATATCAACTGTCTGACATTTGAAAATCTGTTTATAGTGCCTGTCTTCTCATTACCTTGTTTACTTTGCAACCTTGATTTTATCAAAACACCACTTTGGTATATTGATTTTGCATGTACTTCAAATTAAAATGGGCTTTCTTGAGGAGAATAAATATGTATTTCATAGTCAATAGACAGGAAAACCTTCGGGTCACTCTTGCATAAAGAAACAATTGACCCATTTAAGAGAGCTGCGTGATGTTGTGTAACTCAGGAGACCGAAGGCTAAGTGGTGGTGTGCTGCGGAGATAGGAGATTCAAACTGCTCACAGCCCAGCATCACCAGACCCATTTACTGAGTCTGTGTTTCCACTTTCTGCAGTTGTGATGATAGAATAGAATAGGATAGGATAGGATAGAATCAACCAGGTTGGAAGAGACCTCAAAGATCATCCACTCCAACCTAGCACCCAGCCCTAGCCAGTCAACCAGACCATGGCACTAAGTGCCTCATCCAGGCTTTTCCTGAACACCCCCAGGGACGGTGACTCCACCACCTCCCTGGGCAGCCCATTCCAATGCCAATCACTCTCTCTGCCAACAACTTCCTCCTAACATCCAGCCTATACTTCCCCCAGCACAACTTGAGACTGTGTCCCCTTGTCCTGTTGCTGGTTGCCCAGGAGAAGAGACCAACCCCCATCCGGCTACAACCACCCCTCAGGTAGTTGTAGACAGCAATGAGGTCTCCCCTGAGCCTCCTCTTCTCCAGGCTAAACACCCCCAGCTCCTTCAGCCTCTCCTCATAGGGTTTGTGTTCCAGGCCCTTCACCAGCCTTGTTGCCCTTCTCTGGACACACTCCAGCACTCTTTCTGTTCTCTCTTGTATCTATTGCTGTGCCTCTAGCTCTGCAGCTCTCTCCACAGAGCTTTTAATAAAAGGTGACTGTGTGAGTGGGTGAGTGAGTGAGACCAGACCTTCTTCAGCACATGGAGAAGGTAAGTGACATTGACTCAAAGCATGCACCTGACATGGCCATGCAAAGAGAGTACTGCATGCTGGGGCCAGGAAATGTTTGCTGCCTAGTTTCTCCTTCCAAGCAATAGAGTTGAACTACATGTGCAAAACAACTTTTTGGCAGACTAGCTATGCCTTTAGTGAGAAATGTATTCACAGAGTTTGGCTTATGGAGTTGTAAATCCAGGTCAGTAAAGCAACTCTTTATTTGAGGAGGAAGGAAAAGAAAGGTATCATTACAAAGGACAGAGACTGTGTTCATCGCAGGGCTGTGAACAGTCACTAGAGACAGGTACACCTTTCTCACAGTATGAAGCTCTAAAAGTCTTTATGCAGTGTGGTTCAAGTGCCTTCCCATCCCATCTAGGGTCTCACCATGTGTACCAAACGCTGATAAACACTCTCTGCCCCTCCACAAAGGAAAGTGAGGATAAAAAACTTTGCATGCCCTGATGGAGCTCCATAAATGAAGGTTCCAGCTGTGAATCTTCACACTGACTTAAAAGGACTGGAGACATGTTGAACCAAGACATACAGCCAAAGTCATGTGAAGTGAAACAAAGATCTCCTGAGGTGGGAACACCCCCTGCAAAACTCTCCCTGAAGGAGATAATTATCAGATGCCAAGCTGCATCTAATAAGGGCTGTTTCTGCCAAGTTAGCAGGAGCTCATGGCTCATTGGTTGGATTTTCCTTGCCTTCTCTCAGGTTTCTTTGTTATCTGAGGATTAATCCTAAGTAAGCTATACCTACAAAGTAGGATAGAGTTCCCTAGGCACTGCAGCGGGGAGTAGAATATTTCTTTGCAACGTGGCTTCCTTGGGAAGCCTGATAAGAGGACTTCAAACCAGAACTGGGGCAGTGTTTCCTGAGCATCCTCAATTGCTGGATGATCCTTGAGGTCCCTTCCAACCTAAACCATTCTATGATTCTATGATTCTAATTGTAGGCACAGCATTTGTAGAGATTGACTGGATGAGGCACTTAGTGCCATGGTCTACATGACTGTATAGGGCTGGGTGCTAGGTTGGACTGGATGATCTTGGAGGTCTCTTCCAACCTGGCTGATTCTACGATATTACAATATGATACTGCTCACCAATTGGCCAAGAAAACAGCCAGATTTGGGGTTTTTTCACGGGGAGAATCGCTGATTATCCAGTTATGGCAGGCAGAATGTGGAGTGGGATTGTGCTGACCCACAGAGCACTGCAAATGCCTGCAAACTGGTGAAGAAAGATTGCCCCTCCACTGAATTATGCAAAGCAATCCGATCGCTTTGCAGACTTTTAAACTTGCAGTCATGCCTCTCATACCTTCTGACCTATCATCTTCAGTTCAACCACAAAACAGTAGTGCCACAAGGCTAGGCAGCACCTTAGGTTGAGGGGCTCAAGCCTTAATCCACTGCCCATGCATGTGGGTGACCACCCAAGCCTGAGAGAGTCGTCCTCTTAGACTTTCTGCAGTGAGCCAGTTAGGACAAATCTTAGTCTGGTACCACCTGCGAGGTGACTAGACCTGCACGCTTCTTTCCAGGGGCTGAGGAGAAATCTTTCTTCCAGTATCATAGCTCAGCCAATCCCAGCACATGCTTCCCAGCACCAGTCAGGATGAGAAGACCTCCTCTGGAAGGTGACAGTCTCGGACACATCACAGAGCTGTTATTGACCTCCTCCTAGCCAAAGTGCATGCCCAGACAGACCCAGGGCAGACTCTGCACAGAGATAGAAAACACTCTTGGCCAAAGCTAAGAGACTATTTCTTTGAGAGCCCTTATGAAACTACATCAGGCCCCTACAGCAGGTGGGGCAGGAGCTAACAACTTCAGTCAAATCGCCAGCTCAATGTCTTATTAAAGCAAACCCCTGCATAAGGCTACCATTTTGTTATCAGAGGTGCCACTCACTGCTTACAAGAGAGGCAAAGGAAGCTTCTGGATAGGAAGAACCTCTAGATGCAAAAGTTGCTGGTAAGATGAGGCAGCAGTGTGCCCAGGTGGCCAAGAGAGCCAATGGCATCCTGGCCTGGATCAGGAACAGTGTGGCCAGTAGGACGAGGGAGGTTATTCTGCCCCTGTACTCAACACTGGTCAGGCCACACCTTGAGTGCTGTGTCCAGTTCTGGGCTCCTCAATTCAAGAGAGATGTTGAGGTGCTGGAACATGTCCAGAGAAGGGCAACAAAGGCTGGTGAAGGTCCTGGAACACAAACCGTATGAGGAGAGGCTGAGGGAGCTGGGGGTGTGCAGCCTGGAGAAGAGGAGGCTCAGGGGGGACCTCACTGCTGTCTACAACTACCTGAAGGGAGGTTGTAGCCAGGTGGGGTTGGTCTCTTCTGCCAGGCAACCAGCAACAGAACAAGGGGACACAGTCTCAAGTTGTGCTGGGGGAAGCATAGGCTGGATGTTAGGAGGAAGTTGTTGGCAGAGAGAGTGATTGGCATTGGAATGGGCTGCCCAGGGAGGTGGTGGAGTCACCGTCCCTGGAGGTGTTCAGGAAAAGACTGGATGAGGCACTTAGTGCCATGGTCTGGTTGACTGGCTAGGGCTGGGTGCTAGGTTGGACTGGATGATCTTGGAGGTCTCTTCCAACCTGGTTGATGCTATGATTCTGTGATTCTAAGGAATGATGTCCCACAGTTTCAAGAATACACACATCACCCAGAGAGCCAAACACCAAAAGAAGGAGAATTCTGAACTTTTGGAAGCAATTCTTAATGTCATCATTGAATTTACCAACAGCTATTAGAAAGACATTTAAGATAGTTTAGCCCTTAAATTTACTGCAAGAAACAATATCCATTAGCCAAAGATGCCTTTGAAGTAACAGCTTGCATATATGCATGAGTCTTGATCTACACAACAGGAAGACCAGGAAGCAGGCAGTCTAGAGTGTCAATACTTGCCTTTAAAAATGCTGTCACTGCAATGTTCTTATTTGCTCCTAATCAATCTGCAAGAAACCCTCAAGCACAAAAAGTTACTAGATCCAGCAGCAATATATTATCTACAAGTAGAAGGGAGGAGAGGCAGATCCTTTAATCTCCCAATAAAGAAGTGAAGGAAATTGCATCATCCCCAGATGGGAGACTGATGTGGCTGGCCAGACGGACAGAGGGATCGGTGTGTTGGCATTAGAATAGAATAGAATCAAGCAGGTTGGAAGAGACCTCCAAGATCATCCAGTCCAACCTAGCACCCAGCCCTATCCAGCCAACCAGACCATGGCACTAAGTGCCTCATCCAGGCTTTTCCTGAACACCCCCAGGGGGTGTTCAGGAAATGGCATAATTAATGGCATTGTCTCCACAGATACAGACAGACAGACACAAGCTACAGAGAAGGGGGTCAAAATGAACGTGTAGGTCCAACTCCCTCTTGGCTGGCTTGATGCAATGTTTGTATTGGGCTACTAATTATCACTTAAAGCACGTCAAACTTCTGGCCCTCGTGTATAGAGTGGACTGAACTTTGCCACTCAGACCCCTTTCTAATGAGGTTCTCAAACAATGTGGGAAAGTGACAATTCTCTTTTGCCAAGTGGGAAACCTACCAACTCTGCAAAGTGAAGCTGAGCTGAAAAACTACACTTGTCTTAATTTTCAAGGCAATGTAAAAAGAAATGAGAAACAGCTTTTTGACTGAGTTTTCTGTTGGTTTTTTTTTTTAAGCAATGCAGGGTTTTCCTGATCCATTATCTCATCAGTAGCACCACAGTTTATTTTCTGGCCTCCTTCCATGAGCTCTCTGGGTCATATAGTGGTATTTGTTTTAATGTAACAAATATGCTTGTTAACCAAAAAACAGGCAGATGTTTATCCACAGTATGTTCCCTACACTATCCCAGCCTCTCTTTGACTGATGTTATTTCTGCCTGAATTAAGTGCTTTTAAAAACCTGTGTGAAGTAACTATTCTAGAGACCAATAAATCACTGTTATCTAGTGCAGAGTGATATCCTCTGGCCTTTGTTCCCTCTGGCCATGCCCCTTAACCATTAACACCTCCCCAAAGCAGATGAAGCACTGCCAAATCAGAAGACCACCATTTTAGATTTGGTGTCCCACTCTTAATGTAGCAATCATCATCCCTGAAAACTTCCTGTATGGAGCCTCAGTACACCATTAGCCTTGATCCAGTTGTAGTGATTGCCCAAGAAAAAAAGGAAAGAGGTGCAGAAATCCACAAGAAGCCACTTCCAGAGCCAAACAGATGATGGCAGATGATCTGCCACTGCCTGAGACCAAGCTCACAGCCAGTTACTAGAGTCATCAAGAAGTAACTTGCTCATCTGAGCTCTGCAAAGCCCTGACATGCCATCTGCTTTTGTTTCATCACACATCCTTACTACAGTTACATGCTTGCTGAGGAGCATTCTACAGCACAGACAGCCAAGGTGTTGCTGCTTACTCTGTTGACACAAGAACCTAACTGGCCATCCCTAAGGATCTAGTGGAAAGCTGGGTGCAAGATCAAAGGCAAATGTAGCTCTAACTCCAGAGAGGCAGAAAAGACATTAACAGCAGTGGCAGGGAGCACTAAATTTCTGCAGGGACCTCAGCACCTACCTATCAGCCCAAATGACTTGGCATGACAGAGGTTAACTCAAAAGGCCACAGAAGGAGGGAAAACATTTTAGATTAGAGGCAGGACTATATATCAGCTAAAAGATAATCCTCCCTCTCCATTGGGATCTACTTTGGTAAACACAGAAGACACAAATCAACCTAATTGCCTGGCCAACCCCTTGCCCCACATCCAGCCAGAGTGCAGAGCCAACCCGCTTTGCTCTCTCCAGCAGAATGCTCTGAAGCTCTCCTTCTCTGTAGTTTGCTTACATTACTTGTTCCCTTTGTTGACATTGGCAGCTTGCTAAAGTCTTTGCAAGACTATTTTTTTCTTGGATATACTTAATCTATCTTATTTTTATCCCATCTGTGAGAAAAAATGGCCACAGCACAACCTGACTGCTTAGCAGCACTGCCAACTACACAAATCCCATGACCTCCTGGTTAGGTTGCTGCAATGTTTTCTGTTTATCTGGAGCTGCTCTTGTGCACTCACCCATGTCCTATCCCTAACACAGCATGCATTTGTGAGTTCTTTTAAAGGCCTCTTTCAAGGTGAATTAACTGAGTCTCATGCATACTAAAGCGCTGGATGTGGACTTCCAGACCCTTCTTCTTACATACGAAGTTTTAAATAGGTTTAGGCTGAAAAATCTTCCTGAGTGATCTCACATGTACTTTATACACAGGTCTGGTCAATGAGGTTGGATACACTCCCTGAAACAACCTAACACAGATGGGCATGTCACAAACGAAGGATGTGCAGACCACTGATGTCACATATGCTGCTTCAAAGGGATACTGGGCCAAGGAAGAGAGACAGCAACAGCTGCGCCCATATCAGCTGCTGACAGTGGTGGAATTACAGCTGCCAAGGCTGGTACCAATTGAAAAACAAAGGTGGGATGCCTGCTGTAAATGCCATGGGAATTACTTCAGGAAAAGACTCTGTCTGTTGTTACTCAGGAGGATGGACTGATAAAGGACTCACCTTTTATTCAGGTACGCCTGCTTTGTGAAATGGTGGCCAGCAATGACTTCTCCACACAGAGCCAAGCTGGCTTGCCAAGTGCTGGAAGAATCTGCACAATACAAGGAAGGTGAGGCAGTTTCTCTCCTTCTGACACCCCAGATAGCACTGTACTGGTATTAAGTTCACAGTTTGGAGGCATGAAGGGTAAGTTATCACAAGGAGATCTGTAAAAGCACTTCGAGCAGCTGCTTGTGAATCCTGGTGTGTTTATAAATCCAAACATTTGGAAAGCCATTCCCACCAACTGCAAATGCATTGAGTCAGTGACTATGACACAGTTTTTACAGGAAGGCAGAAAGACATTTTAGATCAACATTTTTAACCAAAATTTCCTGAAGCAAATCAGCAAGGCAAAGATCTCTGCAATCCCTTCCACTCTCCCCACTTCTCAATGAAGGAGTGGGACAAAGATGGTCTCTCTATTAGTAAGGACTGACAAGTTAAGCTATACTCTTATGCAAAGGTACTGGGGAATGCCATCCTTGACATGTTGAGGAGGTGACAGTCTTTTCAAGGTGCTGTGAATCTCATGCTTCCTCCAGCTCTGGAGACACTCCACAGAGCACAGGAGCACAGCACAGTCCTTAATGTTGAGCTGATTCAAAAGAACAAGAGTACATGGAGTTCTTGGGAAGGGGGATATAATTACTGCATTTGAAATTCTCTTGGAAAAATGTAAAAGTGGCACATTTTTTTCAGAGTTAATGTCTTTTCCTGCTGCTTCTTCTGGCTGCAGGCATCCTCCTGTCTTTCCTGAACAGCATTTGTCTGTTTATTTCTGAAATGCAGGAGATAAAGAAGATGCCTTCAGTGAGACCGGGTGAGGAAGGAGTTGTCCCCAGGTGAAGAAGGGAAACAGGAAGACCTGGAATGCTCATTTTCCTAAAGCTTTCACTCAATCAAATTTTGACCAAACTCTAAGCCATTTCTAACCACTAATAACCCACTGCCTAGAAACTATTTTGAACAAATGTACATAATCAGGCTGATGAAAACCTTGAAATGTAGATCCTGGGAAGTTTGTGAACTCTAACAACTGTGGGGAAACAAAACCACACTTTCTTTTTCTAATGTTGATCCTATTCTAGAAGCAAAACATGGACACATGTAACAGATCTTTCCTTCCTCTCTATTTTCTTGCCAAGGATGCCATTTACACTTGCTGGAAACAGCACTATAGCTACTTGATGCTGTCTATCCTCCAGAATATATTGTATGTCATTTAAATAAATGCATGCTGGATTTTTTTCTACACCTCCTAGTAAACAGCAGCTCTAATGAGCCTATGTTCAGACAGAAAAGGCCAAAACAGATGAACTAAGTCAAACGGAACAATTTGGTGTCGTCCTACAGTGCTATACTCTGCATAGTGATATAATGCATTAAGTACACAGAAGAAGGAAGGAAGGATCATAGAATCCACCAGGTTGGAAGAGACCTCCAAGATCATCCAGTCCAACCTAGCACCCAGCCCTGTCCAGTCAACCAGACCATGGCACTAAGTGCCTCATCCAGGCTTTTCCTGAACACCTCCAGGGACAGTGACTCCACCACCTCCCTGGGCAGCCCATTCCAATGCCAATCACTCTCTCTGCCAACAACTTCCTCCTAACATCCAGCCTAGACCTCCCCTGGCACAACTTGAGACTGTGTCCCCTTGTTCTGTTGCTGGTTGCCTGGGAGAAGAGACCAACCCCCACCTGGCTACAACCTCCCTTCAGGTAGTTGTAGACAGCAGGATCATAGATGTTCCTTCACAAAAACTTCAGCCTGCCTTAGCAGCATCTTCTTTTTATTACTTGAACCTTACAGGAAAGACATATCACTCTACATTGCACCACAGCAGTGCAACTATCCAGCCATAGTGTGATGGTTTGGATGTTCCCTGCCCCCCCCCCCCACTTTGAAAATCACCCAGACTAGACNGCAGCTCAGAGCTCCCAAGAAGAAGTGCAACTCCCTTAACTATGTTTGGATTGTTGTTCTTATACCTCTCATCAAGCCTATGAGTGAAGTAGACATCACCCTTGTTTTCTCTTTCACAGCCTGTGATCTAATCCTTCTCACCAAAACATTCTAGCTAGCTTCAACCTAGCACACATGGACAAAGGAAGGGAAAAACATTCACATACCTTCGATGTCCTGAGAATTTCTGAGCAGGTGTATGTAATGCTTCTCTAAGTTGCGTGGTTCAATGGAAAGAACCAAGGCAGAAGTAAGCCTCTCCATACCTTCAAAGCTATGGAGATTTTATGTTAAGTTTTCCCATACTGGGAGGTTTTAATCTCTAGGTCTTTATGGCCCAAAGTGATTTTGCAGATTGAAATATCAAACTGTTTTCTCCAGACCAAAGTTTAAATTCTGATGGCGCTTCACATTTTCCCTGTAGCAATTTAGAATCTATAGCCCTCACCACAAAATTTCTGCTCAAAAAGCAAGATCCTGTGCTTAGAAACTCAGTGAAAGAGAGGATGGAAGTAACAACGTGGCTCTTCAGCTGCCTACCTTGCAGCCCACTCGTAAAACTGTAATTAGCTGGAAATAGGATGTATGAACAAGACAAAACCACAACACGGGCAAACTCCAGCCATTCATCAATAAAGCAAGAGCCAATATTAGAATAGAATAGAATAGAATAGAATAGAATAGAATAGAGTAGAGTAGAGTAGAGTAGAATAGAA
>WAAF01019476.1:74731-86340 GCA_013400475.1 Tricholaema leucomelas
CAGGGCTCTCCTACCTTCCAACAGATCAACACCTGCTCCTAGCTTGGTGTCATCTGCAAACTTACTGATGCTGGACTCAATCCCCTCATCCAGATCATCAATAAAGATACTGAACAGGACTGGGCCCAGCACTGATCCCTGGGGAACACCACTAGTGACTGGCTGCCAACTGGCTGTGGCATCATTCACCACCACTGATCAAATGGAAGAGGGTTTAGGTTGGTTTGTTTTTTTCCTGAGCCCCTGTTTGGAATTTTCTTTTCCTTGCAGGGTCAACAAAACCTGGTGGTTTCAAACTTCTGCATGTATGCTTGGAGAATTTGCACACTGTGAGGTCTCGCCATGTATTTTCTCAAGCCACATGTACAGCAGGATGTCATGGGGACTCTTTCCAACCTTCCTTCATTAATAGCACAAGGCAGCCACACAGAGCTTTTCATTTTTCCAGCATGTTGGAAGCAAGAATGAATTGAACCTATGACAGATGGCTTTGAAGTAGCACTCTCATTTTGCAGTTGGGTAAGATGACCTTCTATTGTCATGAATGCACGACTGCTGGAGGACACAGGCTTCTTAGCTCTTCCCACTTCACTTAGTATGCCCCCTCCAGATCCATTGTGCTACTATGGAGCGTATTAGGTCCAAAAGAGCCACTGCAATAGGGCTATAATTTAGGGTGACTGATTCAGGTTTTGCTTTTGAGAAATAACTGCAGGCTGTCCAGAAGACATAGAAAGGCAAGTCAGAAAGTTTTATGCCCACCTCTTGAGGTTGCTTCTCTTGAGCAGATGATTTTCTTCATATCTCTGCCAGCATTCCTGTATTTCCCAGAAAATACCTTTATTCCTTCCTTCTCCCCAGTTCATACTGTCTTGCTGTATGCTTTCACTTTATCTTCAGCTGATTAAAACTATGTGACCTCCATCACGAGAAGAAAGAACCAAAGGTGAAGAAAGCTCTTAGGCTATTTCTATAGCAGTGAATTCATAGAATCATAGAATGCACAAGCTTGGAAGGGACCTCTAGTAAACAAGGACATCCCCAACTAGATCATGCTGCTCAGAGCCCCATCAAGCCTGACCTTGAATGTCTCCAGCAACGAGGCCTGCACACCTGTTCCACTGCTTCACCACCCTTACAGCAAAGAACTTGAACATAGCAAAGAATTCTATGGCAGTGAATTTCTATACTAGCAAACAGTTTGGGATACAACCATAGGTGCTGGAACATGACTGTCTATGCTATTACACTACTACCTCACCTGCTTTTTAGTCCAATCCAATTGGTACACTCACTCAAACAAGTGTGGGAATGATGAACTACTGAAGCATTTGGTGTCCACAAATGCAGATGCCTCGACCTTCTTAAAACTTCCCTCCAACACCCATTGTGGCCACCTGAGAGAAGCCCTTCATCCTATGCACCTGACTGAGGATATGTCACAACTCACAGTTTGGTATCCATCTCCCCACATAAGTTTGCAAAACCTGCCCACCTCAGACCAAGAAACTGATTTGTCTGACTTTGGAATCCACTTGTACTACCATTTGCATTTGCTTTAAGGATACTTTATATACTCAGGAGAGGGTAACAGAGGTTTAGTGTATAATGAGAACTGGTCCCACCAAATCTTCATCTTTCCTTTAACTGCTATCTATCACACGTACAGGATCAGCAAACGTCTCAGAAACCCTACCAGCTCAGGGAAAATGGGTGCAGAGACTTTGTCATTGTTGCAATGCCAGGGAAATGAACAAATTTGTCCCGTGGGTTGAAGCTAAAGGAACTAGATTCTTGAGCCCTGCCTAAAATCACACGGGTCTACTTGGCTCGTCTGATGTTGTTCCACAGTGATTCATGAGCACTTTTCTGCCTTGCTTTCTGCTCTGCTGTGTGATGCTTGGCAGCAAACTGCAGAGTTAAAGCTGTGCAGAGAGCAAACTGGGGTTCTGGATGGAGACCTTTTTTGGATTTTTTTTGCATCAAGCTTCTGCCTCAGAGACAACTCTAAAAAATTACAGGACAGAGCCTGGCCAGAATCAGTGAGTATTTAGTGTTGCTGGAAAACAAAGTTAGATTGCTTGGTGTGATAGTCATGTGATTCCCTTCCTAACATGCATCATTTCTCTTGGTGACAACAGGCTGTGCCTTGCATACTGCTTTGCAAATACTGATTAAGGCCAGCAATATTTCTCTGGACTGCAGCCTGCCCTTTGCACCTGCAAAAGCTGAGCTATGGAAAGTTGACTTCAGGCCATGTTTAATAAAAGCCTTAACAATGTCACAAAAATGAACCTGTAGACTACCTGCCCAGCAGTATGACCTAAAACAACTATCACCTGACACAGTGAAAACAAGAGGGGTGAGTTTCTGAGGAGTGATCCAGAATGCACAGGTGTACATGTTCGGTCCAGGGAGACAGGGTGTCTGTGCAGGACAATTAGGTGTTCACGCACGCTGAGTGAGAAACTGCTGAGAGCAAGCCAGCTGGAAACACCAAGCCCAGGGGTATACCTGAACTGGCACCTACCTCCTGGCTTAGTGCTCTCAGAAGCTGAGCAACTGTAACTGTGGAGTCCTGCACCTAGGGAGAAACAATTCCATGAACTAGTAGAGGTGGTAAGCAGTTGACCTGCTGGAGAGCAGCTCTGCAGAGAAGGACATGGGAGTCTCAGTGAACAGCAAGTTGCCAGCAGTGTGCTCTTGAGGTAAAGAAGGTCAAGAATATCTTGGCGTGCATTAAGATGAGTGTAGCCAGTAGGTCAAGGGGACTTTCTCCTGCCCTTTTACTGTGCCCTAGTGAGGCCAAAGATGGAGTACTGCGTCCAGTTCTGGGCTCCCCAGTTCAAGAGAGGCAGGGAACTACTGGAAGAGATCAGCAGAGGGCTACAAAGAAGATGAGGAGACTGAAGAGTCTCATGAGAAAAAGCTGAGAGACCTGGGGCTGTTTAGCCAGGAGAAAAGAAGACCAAGAGGGGATCTTATCAATGATTAGCAGTATCTAAAGGGGAAATGGTAAGACAATGGGACTAGACTTTTCAACGGTGCCCAGCAACAGGACAAGGGACAGGGGACACAGGATGTTACATCTGAGCATGAGGAAAAAACTTACTTTGAGGGTGACAGAGCACTGGAACAAGCTTCCCACTGAGGTTGTGGAGTTTTCTCCTCTGAAGACGGTCAAAACCCATCTGAACATAATCCTTTACAACATAATCTAGGTGAATCTACTTTATCAGGGGGGTTGGAATGGATGATCTCCAGAGGTCCCTTCTAACCCCTATTATTCTCTGATCCTGTGTGAAGTATCAGCTGGAAGTTTTCACTAACAAAGCGTAGGATGTTCATCACCTGACACAGCATCCATCTGAAAGAGAGATGATGCAGATCCATGCAGGAAGGCACAAGCAGAAGATGGAGGTTGACTTGTCTACTTTCATGGTGCCCATGATATATTCCTTTCTCTCTGGGAAGGTTTTCTGCTGATGATTTTGCTGTCACTATGTGCAACTCCTGTTTTAAAGCACTTGTCAGGAAGGGTTAGTATGCCTGGCAGGGTTGCCAAGCCTGGGCTTCTTACTTCAAGTAAGCAAAATAAAAGGAGGGAATTCCTGACTTCGTCTTTGTTTGCTTTTTCAGCGATAACACTCAATATTGAAAGCTATCTAGACTCTGGATGACCAATTTCCATACCCAGAGCTTACGTATACAGGCCAACATTTGCATGTTTGGGACAGAGAAGAGAGGTTTGGGGCACAAAACTCAGAAGGAGATGAGGAGCCTTCTTACAGGCTTGGTGCTGTTCAAGTCTTCTTAGCTGGCTAAAGAGCATCCTTCTCACATCTGAACTGCAGCAGAGAAGAGAAAACACAGCCTTCTTCAAGGGAAAAAAGGAAGCAAGGAGGACTGTCACCAGCAGCTGATTGCTCCCTGCTTCTAGCTCCTGCTTGTGGAAGAGAGATAATGGATCTTCTCTGCACTTTGTACAGATCTTCATTCCTTTATTCCTGTGCACACCTGGTACCTTGCACCTCACACTGCTGTGACATTCATGGCATTGCTCTCAGGAGAGCTTGTTTTACTTGCTCTGCAATCATCTGCTAAATACATTAATCTGATTGTAATCCTTGTATCAAGTGGAGGAGAAGAAATCAAAAAGTCTGAGCTTACAATCTGCCAACCATCCCAAAAAAAACAGAGCATTGTGAATAGTAAATAGAGAGAAACAGCAAAACAGAAGTCAGAGGAATTTGAGCCTTTCATGGTCACTGATGTATTAAATCAGCACTGCAGTTTAACACAGCCAAATGCACTGTAAAGTAATATGTCTGAAGGAAAAGGCTGAACTTAAAAGCACATATTTAAACATGACATTCATGCACTACACTAGCCAGGAAAAGGAGGCTGATTTCATTAACGAAAAATAACTCTCTGAAGATTATACAGTCTGAGTATGTATTAATAATGGGGGGGGGGATACTGGGGAGAAGGCTGGGGGGGAAGGGGGAGAGGAAAGAACTAAAAAAGAATCTAGTGAAATTTAGGCTATGTCAGAGGGGAATCACAGTGACTAGTAAAATAAAAGGAGCACAAGATGTGTATTATCAAGCTAATGAAATTAAGTCTCTCTGTGAAACTCCAGAAGAGTATCTTACAGGTACTGTGTCAGGTACCAGTGAGGATGAGATACCAGTTTCATTCAGCTGCCGTTATCTCTATCCCTAGTGCAGCAGCTGATGACCAAGAAGCAAGCTCAGATTTAATTAGCAGGCTCTCTGTATATGGTTAAGGTAGCACTTGCAGGCTTAAATTATGGCAACCTCAGACGTTCTCAGCTTTCTGCTGCGCTGATCCCTACAGGCACAACCCCCACTTCAAAGACAGCCAAGGAGAAGAGAGTAGGGAGTGGCAATGCTTCTATCACCATCGGTCACTGGAGGAGGAGAACACTGAAATACTGTGGTGACAGAGGAAATCAGAGAGACAAATCTGTATGTTTTCATAACCAGAGAAAGCCTCTGAGAACGCTCTCCAAACTGCAAGCACAAAGATATGTTTGCTCCAGTGAAAACCAGCTGCTGCTGCTGTGGAAAGAAAGGGACAAAATGCTCTGTGCTCTTCAGAGCAGGAGAAAAATAACTCTGGCCAAGGACAAGAGAGGAAAACTGCTTGTTTTTAACAGCATCATGGTTCTACAACAGTGCAAATGGCCTGGGTTGCCTTCAGGGAAACTTATCCCTAGTAACTGCTTGGAACTTGCATCAGGATGATTAGGCCTGAGTAGCCCGAGGAGGGATTCTCAACTGTGACTCTGTGGAAATAGGTATCTCAGGGTAAGCATCCCAGTACTGACCTTCCTCAGAGGCCAAGTATATTCTCAGCAGGGAAAGAAAACCTTTCATAGTTGCCAGGTTAAGCTGATAAAGAACTAACAAGAACTGGAGAAGCAACAGGAGTGGCCTTCTCCACTCTGTCTCCAGAGAAAAATCTGGCTTTTATTACAAGATTATAGCCTCGAGCTTCCTCCCACAGGATAGACCAAGGACCAGACGTGTAGGAATTAACCAAAAGTAACACTTCCAGGGAGGAAGAGGATGACCGAAGGGATTGATGATGGGATACAGAGGTCTCTCACCTCCTTCTTACCAGTTCAACTCCAGAAGAGGTCAGGAGCATGGGGGGAAAGCTTCTGGCTTTGAGCTCTTCAGTGCACTTAGCCAATTCGGGGAGCAAATAACTCTGCCACAGCCACCAATGTGTCAGGCAGTCCCAGGCCAGTGGATGGAAGAACAAAGACTGTCCTTGCGGCTTCAGCATTGACCCATTTTAAACAGCTGTGAGTTGCACATTGGTAAGTCCCAGACCAATAGCTTCTCAGACCAATAGCTTCTCAGACCAAAGCTTCAGTCTCCAGCAGCAAACTTGTTTGAAAATAGCCAAAGCAAAAGGGTGCTGTTTGGAGAGGAAAGGAGGCATACACCCGGGCACCCTTCCGGCTCCATGTTTGGCCAGCAGTGAGGATATCATCTGGCTGATTCTGGTCATCTCCACTACACATTCTCATTGCTATAGCAATGTCTTATAAACAAAGCAGGGATCAGCAGCTCCCTAGAGTGAGAAGGCAAAGTCTGTCCTCAGGTAGTGGTACTGCATTAGGAGAAGGAAAACAAAAGATCTGTGCAGGCGAGCTGAAGACTCACCAGAGCAAGTAAATGGTACCTTAATTTGTGTACCAGCATTTAAATATCACAAGAACTGGAACCAGACAAGAGAAAAGCAGATGAACACAGTGTCTGATTGAGCCTGGGGAGATGGTCAAGACAGGGACAGGAAGAACCTGCAATTGTTGGCAGTCCAAAGCCTCCCCAAACGTTGTTGCTATTTCACAGATGAACTCCATTAGAAATGCAGATGGCAGGCAACACACTGCTGGGCAGCATCAGAGCATCCTTGGAGCAGCCTCAAGCAGGACAGGGAGCACCACACCAAGCTCAAGCACTGAAGCAGGGAAAGAAGCTCAGGGAAACGAACCACCAGCGCCCTGAGAAGCCACTAGTGATGAGAGATCTCAGTGATTGCCACAGACTTGTGGAGCAGCAAAGGATCCGGCTCAGGAACTAGAAGTAACACAGACCTACTGTTACAGGGCAAGACTTGTTCACCCTGCCCTTGTGCAACACAGAAAAAGGGGGAAGGGAAGCACATGCTCACTCCACCTCCTTGCAGAGTCTTCTCAACCTGTGGCCTCTTACAATACTGGTTCCCCCACTGCAGTGAAGTGGCCACAAGGAGAGGCTTTACTCTAACTAGTACTTTGGTGAGGTAACTTAAGACAACAGGATTAAATTGAAACAGACAATTTATGTTGTGCAACAGGAAATATTTCCAGACAGTAAAGTCTGTTGGGCTCCAGAGTGCTTTCCCAAGGTAAGCAGCAGAACTGGAATCTCCATCCCTTGACTCATCTGTCATGGCTACATGAGCACTGAAAGCATAGTGTGGAGAGCACGCTTGCACAAGGATAGAGATAGGACAGAGACCATGGTCTCTGCTTTTACAGCAGCTCTATGTAAAAGCAAGGACTCAGCATTTGCTTTTCCATATAATAAGGTTCCACCAAGAAAACAAAAACAAACAAAAGCTTAGACTTAGGGAAGCAAGAAAACCAAAAAGCCAGAATGTTCTTGTTTGCAGTCAAGACCTTTCTATTCCCATCATAATCTCACCCTAAGTGGCTTCCTTTTGATTTCCTTTGTCCTTTGCAAGGCACAGAAAAAGCAGATATGAAGGGATTGATTCTTACCTGCCTTCAACTGCTGTAAATGAGGAATAACTTCACTGAATTCAGTGGAATGATGTCAAATTAAAATTAAGTGGATTTACATCTACATCTGAAACAAATAAGGATGAAAATATGTTCATCTCCTCCTACAGCACCCATTGGTAAAATTTTAGGATAGAAATGGACTCCCCAAAACTGCATCTGAGACAGAGGCTCATCTCTCAACACTTACATACACAGAAAGATTTCTACAGGGCATTAAGTACCCAACAGCAGCACCTGAAGTGGTTAGCCACCCCAATCACTTTGCATGGGCAATGCTTCAACTCACCCCAGAGGTAAGCTGCCTGCCAGACCCCTGCAAAAACGTTGGTCTGGGTCTGTCACTGCATTTCCTTTCATAACAAGAAACACAGAGTACAGCTGCAGGCAAGCACTGTTTCTTCAGGTCCTCGGAGGTGCTGGGAGTGACTGCTGCTACAGCTTCTCTCCTCCCTTTGTTAGATGAGCTCATTAGCCTCTCGGCTACGTCTCTACTAGCAAACTAAACCGTGCCAGAGACCATTCTTTAGCCCTGAAGCCAACTGGCACAGCCTGACGCCTACATATTATTAAACTCTCTCAGGCTCTGACACAAGATGGTCACATCCAAACTGCCTTTCTGGAGTGTCCTGGCCCATTCTAACTCCCAGCAACACACAGGAATTGTCTCAGACCAATCCATGTGTATCACCAGTGCAGTGACACAAGACCAACACATCAGTACAGGTGTAAGCTAGGAAAGTGAAGAGTACTTTTTGAAGAAAACCACTGTAGAGAGTAGCCAAGCACTCAGAAAGAGTCTGGGAGATGGAAAGATCCAAGAAAGCATTTCCTACTCAACTCCTTTGTTTTGTTTTGTGGTTTTTGGTTTTTTTTTGTTAAAAAAAGTGTCCTTCATATAGGAAATATGAAACAAACTTTGAGCTTTTACCTAGAAACTGATTCCAGGCAAAACTGCCAACAGCATCTTCTGGGTCCCCCATTGCTAACGGGAGCAAGACAAGGGATGCCAAGGCTGGACAGGGATCTTGAACTTTGCCCAGCCATAAGAGGTGATGTGGCTCAGCTGCAGGCTGGAGCAAAGTACTTATGTGCTCAGGGTGTGCCCAAAGCCCCCTTCCTATATTCCCCATCTTGTACTGTCTTCCACTGCATTCCTGTCCTGGGGATGAGGGGCCAGGGAAGACTCTACTGCAAAACTAAGATAAACTATGGGGGAGCTGAGGGAGAAACATGAATCGAGCAATGACTTGGAGGTAAACAAACTGTACACAAAGCCTTAGGATCATTTTTCCCAGGGCTAACTCCAAGGCTTTTCCCCCTGCTTCTAATTAGCTGGTAAATATTGTACATATAATTGACCTTTCTAAATGTTGCCGAGTAGCTGGAGGTGTTGGGAACTAATCCTGCCTGCGAAGACGATGGGAGTTGCACAGCACTGACTCTATCTGCCAGTGCATAATGCCCTGCTAGCGCTTTTTTCCCCTCACTTACTGACACGTTGAAATTTACTGCCCTGTGTCAGTGAGTTCAAGAAAGCCTTTTAACTCTGAAAGCTCCGGGAACCGGCTCCAGCACATGCCTCAGGATTTCTCTGTCAGTTTGCTACGCCTTGTTTGTCCAAGAAACAGTCAAGACTAAACGAGTCAGGAATGACAGAAATAGTAGATGAAGTCACAGTTGCTCCACTTTAAAGCACAAACATTTGTGTCATTTACCACCAAATAAATACGTATGTTTCAGTGAGCAAATAAGGGAATGTCAGAGGAAAAGCACTACAGGCAGGTTTTTATAGATGCCAGCTTATTTGCACTCACTCCTCCAAGCAAGGGTAAGACAAATTCCCACAAGTATCAGCCTTTCCTGGTCAGAAAAACACTCACCAGGACTGTACACACCCACAAACCCGTTGTACATTACTGTAAGCAAGCCCAAGGGAAAACCTGCAAACTCTAAACTGAACCTGGAAGACAAGCAACAGAAGTGAAAATGTTGAGCACCCCCTGTGCTCTCCCTCGCTTCCTTTCACTGCCTTTCCAGCTTCTGTACAGCCCCGTGCTTGCTTTCTCCCTCCCTTAAATAGCTCTTTTTTTCCCATCAGTTACATCAAGCCAACAGCCTCTACAGAACAGCATCAATGTCAGCACCTCACCGATGCTGACCTCTTCTACGGAGTGAAACCTATGCCAGGCTCCCATGCAATATTCCCTCGCCACAGTCCCTTCCCAGTGCCTCCTGCACGCTCAGGAGCGCACCGCAGCCCCCCATGGAGCCATCACCCAAACACGCAGCACCAGCATCCCACGGCCACCTCGCTCCCGACCACCTGCCTGGTTTTCGGCGGCGAAGTTTGCAAGAGAGAAGGACGTTTTTGCTCTCACCGCCTTAGGTTCTCAGCAGCCTGGGAAGTCCAGCCGAGCTGCTCGGAAAGTTGTTTCACCGTACAGTTCTTCGGCGTCACCAGCAGCCGTGCGGACAGCAAGAGCAGGAATGCGGCGTGACAGGCGAGAGCGTGAGGTATGCCCCTGCCCTCTTACATCCTCCCCAGCGCAGTCAGCAGTCGGGCGGGCGGACGCCTTGTGCGTCTGCGGGAGGAGAGCGGAGCGGAGCGGAGCGGAGCGCGGGAGCCAGTGTCGAGGAGGGCAGCAACAGGAAATGACACAGAAACTTCACCAGGCTCCAATCCAAACTTGGCCCCTGACATGAAAGAAAGGGGAGGCAATTTTGGAAGAGGGGGAGGGGGGGGAATAGAAAAGAAAAAAATTTCCCCCTCATTAACCAGTCTAAAAATCTGCTGACTGGAAAAAAAAAAACATCACTGTGACAAGTTTTATTAAAGCAAGGAATGAATGGGGGGAAGGAGGGGATGGGGAGGGGGATTCCCGTCAGAGTTTATTTATTTGAGCAGGAGCAGTGCGATGACGAGAGCAAAATGTAATTTTCAGCAGCCTTCTGGCTGTTTTAAACACATAGAATGCTCCAACTTGTGCCCGAGGGCAACAAGCAGGAAGCAACGACCCCCTTGCACCCCACGGGTCATTCTGTCAGGGGTGCAGGCAGTCACTCCTAAACACAGCACTGCCGGCAGCTCCCAGTGTGTGGGGACAGTGGAGAAGATGGGCCAGGGCTGCTGGGGTCCTATGCCCAGCCTGGCGTGGAGCACACAGCTCTACACTTCTCAGGGACAAGACAAGCAGCAGCCCAGGCACCAGTGAAGAATGACAATGGCGAGACCCACAGAAGTAGGAAAAAAATCACACTGGGCCTGTGCTCCAATCTTTGCTTTGATGGATGCAAGATACTGCCTTAATTCTCGAAGGACAAAGAAAGATGGATGGGTAAGTTCCAGCAAGGCAAATCCTCCGAATGTGGTAGCAGTTCTTAAACTGGGTGGCAGCTTTTAAAGCATCCTTTAGTCCTAACACCTGGTACGCATGGGTCCTGGCTGGCAGCTCAGACCTAGCTTGACTTGAGGCTCTCAACAAATGCCACCTGCCTTTGCCGTAGGCAGTGCCATAAACCCTTTGGTAGGTGCCCATAGGACTTTCTCAGGGGGCCTTTTGCCTTCCCAGTTTGGGATTCACACCACCACTGTAAAGTGCCCACAAAACATGTGTGTCACCTGTGTCCACACATGGAACCTATCCATACAAGCAGGACAAATGGAAGCTTTTCATTCGGGAGTAGGTGAATCACTCATTGTCCTGCTTAAAGATGTCCCACTGGTTAAAGTACTCTCTAGGGACAACTGGAAACCAGGTCTAAGCTCAGAATCTGCTCTTTCATGGATGAAAAATGTAGTCATTCTGGTCACAAATTTGGGAGTGCTGAGAGATTTTTTTTCCTTAAAATTGAGCTTTCTCAGGCTGAAGATGGCTGTGCCGAAACCTCTTCACTCCCCAGTTAGTTTCACAGGAATATAGAATTCCTATCTAGAATAAAGGACTTTTTTAAATATTCCCATTTAGTAGGAATATCTTAAGGCCAGGTGAGATCACTTGCTTGATCATTTCAATCCCCTGGTCTCATCACCTGCATAGCTGCAGTCATAGAGTGGCGTCTCAAACCAACACCAGAATGGCTACGAATTACAGCATGTCTTTCAAGCAGACATCCCATCCTGAATCAGAGGGTTTCAGTGAAGGGCAGTTTACCTCAGATAAGTTATTTCAGTGGCTATCACTCTGCCAAGAAGAAAGGCTGCCCCTTTTAAGTCTGTCTGTCTCACCCTTAACGCCGGATATCAGTCAAGTAACCCCCAAGCAGCACTACAGGCTAGGGACAG